>JAVTVY010046517.1:0-21352 GCA_036873755.1 Hanleya hanleyi
ACCGCGGTGGAAAGTATTTCACCGCGGTGGAAAGTATTTCACAATTTTTTTCATTTCGCGATGTTTTCGAAAGAAAGCACAGAAAATTCGAGCAAGAACTATGAAAAGTCGAAGAAAAACACGAAAAGGTCGACAGAAAACACGGAAAAGTCGAAGGGAAACACGAAAAAGTTAGAGAAAAACACCTAAAAGGTAAAAAACGTGAATGTCCCCTACGGGCCACCGTACAATTTCGCAAAACACCTATTTATGTCCGTCAGATCGGTCACTTTATACGATTCCTCCAGAGAGTGCATGTCAGCTTCAGGAATTTCGCGAACATCGACATGGGTGGAGGTCGCCATATTGAATGGGTTTTCTAGATTTCCGCTTCATCATTTATACTGTCCAAATTGCGTTTTCTCGAAATCATAAATACCCGAATTAATCAGATATGTCAATATCAGAGTACAACAGAAACACTTTCACATCGATAGAAGACGGGTGGCCATTCGTAACATGGATAAAGACGGATTTATCAGAGGAGAGCTAAAATACACCTGCTTAGGTCATCGTCATAACCGGAAGTTATTTCGCCCGATTATTTCAAAAGAGACATAATGAGGTGCAAAGGTGCGAAGTGTGCGACCAGGATGTTTACTTGCACCGTCATGAGAATGGATAGGCGCGCCGCATAGCTATGAGCGAATTGAGTAGCTATGTAGCTATGATACTTAATTATCTAAAGTATCTACCCATTTTGACGTCAGTCTAGACTACTTACAGCCACCTGTATTGCACAGACTAGAACAGAAAAGCCACATACAGGACTTGAACAGGTTATTAACAATGACTTTTGTCAACAACATCGAGCTAACCGTGAATTTATCACGCGTTTTAGCACCGTTATGTGAAATGTATATGTGTCAAGTGCAGGTGTTCATTAGGAGATTCCATTTCACAAACCGGATGAGGAAAGGAACGTCTGCTTTCATACAAGTAACAATCGAATAAAACAAATGAATTACAAGATGAAATTTCTTTCTCAAGTTTAACTGTTGTTTCCATCGTAAAATTGATTAACAAAGCGATACAAATAGACATATGTCCACGTAATTTTCACACAGCTGACTCAGATGACAGTATCGCTCTCCATTTAAGAGACCACATAAACTCGCCCACTGATATTGGCACGATGCCATCCGAGACGGGAGCATCGTACCAGTGAAAGAGTTTTCTTCAACAAAGGGGAGAAAGGATGTCAAAGTTTAGCATATTATTTCAATCTTTCATTATAATTTTGTTGATAATCATTTTGAATGGAAATAATGTTTCCATAGGCGTGCTCAATGGTTATTTTACGCACAGTCAGTTTGGAAAAGTTTATAAATTTTATGGCGCAGGTTTCGCCCTTGTCCTAAAATATGAACTTTCCCGAACTAAAAGCGTAAAATAACCATTGAAAACAATATTTCTTAAAGTGAGCATTTATTCGATTATTTTACCATAGGCTACCTTTGTTTGTGTCAGTGCTATACGCTGTGTTGGGTTAGGTCTTGTCAAGTTGCCAGCCTAGCGAATCGTAGATGACAATATATGACCACGGTTATATGATAAAGTTCTTCTACAGAATCAACTGACCTGTATTCGTCTTGTGATTTTATGTTTGCTGTATAATGTATTTCATCACAATCATTTTCCGTAGATAGTAACTTTGTCTTTCGCACGATGTCATTGATATCTTGTTTGAAATTGTACTTGAAATTCTATGTTGTTTCTCCCAGCGGAGCGTCTACACGACTTTACAATATCCATGTCTGTGGGTTTGATGGATGACGGACTGACCTTGACTAAACCAATACTGTGTGAACATCACCAACGGGAAGCTTTGGGGTCGGGCGTCACCGAGAGTTACAACTGCACCACTCCTGTGATGGCGAAATTTTTGAAAATCCAAATAAATGGAAATGAATATCTAACATTATGTGAGGTGAAAGTATGGGGAACAAGACCAGGTAAGAATGAGTACTACAGGTGAGACAATACTTCATGGTTCGGTAAAATGAATATCAACGACAGTAAACGAGAAGGTCGAAAATTACCGGTTGCTTTGTTAAGGCATGTCCGATCGCTTCATTTCCGATATCGGAAATTACTGGATGCTTTGTTAAGGCCTGCCCGAACGCTTCATTTCCGTTATCGAAAATTACCCGTTGCTTTGTTAAGGCATGTCCGAACGCTTCATTTCTGATATCGGAAATTACTGGTTGCTTTGTTAAGGCATGTCCGAACGCTTCATTTCCGTTATCGGAAACTACCCGTTGCTTTGTTAAGGCATGTCCGAACGCTTCATTTCCGATATCGAAAATTACCGGTTGCTTTGTTAAGACATATCCGAACGCTTTATTTCCGATATCGGAAATCACCTGTTGCTTTATTAAGGCATGGCCGAACGCTTCATTTCCGTTATCGGAAATTACCCATTGCTGTGTTAAGGCATGTCCGAACGCTTCATTTCCGATATCGAAAATTACCGGTTGCTTTGTTAAGACCTATCCGAACGCTTCATTTCCGATATCGGAAATTACCCGTTGCTTTATTAAGGCATGTCCGAACGCTTCATTTCCGTTATCGGAAATTACCCATTGCTGTGTTAAGGCATGTCCGAACGCTTCATTTCCGATATCGGAAATTACCCGTTGCTTTATTAAGGCATGTCCGAACGCTTCATTTCCGTTATCGGAAATTACCCATTGCTGTGTTAAGGCATATCCGAACGCTTTATTTCCGATATCGGAAATTCAGTGACAATGAATGATATTCGAAATTGAATTCCCGATATCGGATATTGTCACTTCCGATATCGGAAATTGAATTTCCAATATAGGAAATTCTGATTGAAAAGCACGTTGGCAGCTATTTCGTACATGCTTTTATTCCATCGGAATTTGCATTTATTAATCATTTTAAGATAACTTGTCTTATAGTTCGTTTCTCAGTATCCCTAAGTTAGGTGATCTGAGGGACCTTGGTGAGTGGCGTATGACCTTTGTAATGCCACTACGTGAGTGATCTTTACCCTGCGCATATGGATAATACACACCGGAAACACGCCGGGACAAAGATCGCAAAGGTCACACACCACTTGCCACAAATGTCAAAGATCTTCTGGCGCCAAGTTCCAATTTTCCTAAGGTGGAACAAACATATCAGGAGTATCGGGTACCCCCAGGCTGAAATTCTTGCTCTCAGAGAGAGAGAGAGAAGAATTATATAACTGAATTTGAAATGTACAATTGATCGACGATTGAATGCATCATATTATGTAGCAATACATTGGATGAGAATAAAGAGAATTTTTTTCGAAGAACAAAACTAGATCTAAGAAAATCTGTGACCTGAATTGGGCCTGGGTTTTTGGGGCGTATCCTGGCCTGGAAGAGAGTGGAGCGAACCGCCCCCCTAATTATTTTTCTTACCCCTTGAGCTAGGGAGCTGAAACTTACCACACTATACCCTTGGGTCAAGATCTACCATAAAATGTAAAAAAAATCCAAGATGGCCGCTCTGTTGACGTCACATTGACAACTTTTCAAAAACGGCATTTTTGGTCGATTTTTCGGTCGGATTTTCCGAATTTTTTATTTATGCAATTTCTCCGCAAAAGCTGCATGATAAATTAGTAAATATTAATATGATGTGAAATAAAATAGTTTTTGCCTACTTTTCGTCGCCAAAAGGCAGAAATTTTAAAGAAATTTGACAAAAACATCATTTTTCTCATTATCCCATGATCCTTTGCTTGGGGGAGGGGGGCGGGTATGCAAATAAGCTCGATATGACCCCAATAAGATAAACTATAAAGTCAAGGAGTTTCAGCTCTCCATTTCTTGTCGTTCCGGAGATCGCGCAGAAAGTTTGGTAGGGGGGCCATTTGCCCCCCCCCCCCCCTTCCAGGCCAGGTAGGGTTAAACGACCAGTGATTCAGGATTTGCATATTTAAAAAGTCCAGGGCATTTCGCCGTACTTCTGTCCTACTGTAAACTTCGGTAGGTAAAGAAAGTGTTCTGGACTGAAATTCTTAAATCAGTTATTCATCACATTGACACAGGCTTTAATGTGCGACTGAGCGGATTCGTCAAGAAACCATTCAGTGTATTTATGTCTGTTAGATTTCAAATTTCATTTTGAGAGAGAAAGACTAAATTATTCGCCAGCGGATTACAACTCACGGTCCCAGCTATTGGCTATGATGGCAGACAGGTATCAAACTTGTGGGTTGTACCTGTGATGATCAACACTCATTCTCTGTGTGCATACGCAACATCAAATAATCTTCTCTCAATACACTCTGTTTTTGGCTTAACAGTGCCATTTTCTTTATTTGGAAATAAGGTTCGGGGGAGGAAAAGGAGAACCTTGCCCTTAATGGAGCAGTCGCCACACAGAGTTCTGTAGACGATAACGGTTATCCAAAGGAAGCAATTGACGGCAGTTCCAATACTAACTTTTTTGGAAGATGCTCTAGCACTAATGAAGAGGAGAATCCCTGGTGGATGGTGGAACTCTCGGACGTTTACCTCATAGACAGAGTGGATATCACTAACACTGAAGACACTGCATGGAGAAGTATGCAATCCAACAACCTTAGATATTTTTGACAACTCCCATATTCTTTTATGAATTGTACTTAACCCTACCTGGCCTGGGGGGGAAATGGCCCCCACTACCTAAGTTTCTGCGCTATCTCGGGACGACAGAAAATGGAGAGATGCGTGACTTTATCGTTTATCATATTGGGGTCATTTTGAGCCGATTTGCATAAGCTCCCGAGCTGCGTATCATGGATAAATTCAAGATGGCTGCCACGTGGAGTACCAGAAAAGTGATGTTTTTGTCACATTTCTTCAAGATTTCTGCTTTTCCGCGACGAAAAACTATTTTTTTTACATCACATTGATATTCGCTAATTTATCATGCAGTTTTTTAGGAGAAATTGCATAAATAAAAAAATCGGAAGATGATTGATCCAAAAATGCCGTTTTTGAAACTGTCGTCACTGTGACGTCATCAAAGGGGCCATCTTGGATTTTTAAAAATATTTTCTGGTAGGGCTTGATCCAACGGTATAGTGTGGTAAGTTTCAGTCCCCTATAGCTCAAGGGGTAAGAAAAATAATTAGGGGGGGGGGGGATAGACCCAGAACGCAACTGGTTTGAACAGCTGACAACTAGTGTAAATTTACTCGTAAGGCATTCTCTGGGCCCAGGACTAGCATGCCTAATAGACTCTTGAAGATTATAGAGATTATAGGAGAAGTTCGATTATTTCCTTTTCTTCCAATTCGATAGCTCTCACCTGGTGGCCATGGTATCACATAAATTCTTTGCTAGTTTCTTCTATTGTGCACCTAAAGATCCCAAAATCCGTAATCTATCAGCTTTCTCCGAACTATAGACATTTGGTGATTGAAATGGGTTTATGTTTACCCAATATATAAACAGCAAATTTGAAATAGATCTAATTCAAAGGATTGTTTTGACGCACACGTCCTAAGCCTCGAGCCCTTGAGTCGAGCAGATGGTCTCCGGTCATCTAGAGGTAGAGGCTATCTTAGCGCGGACTCGGAGAAAGGGCATTGGGACACGCAGGTGGCAGTGGTTGTCCAGAGAAAGGGACTATTTTCGGCGATGAGTCAGAGAAATGGACTCGACCGCGGAGGATAAAATTAAGGGCTTTTTGATCTCATGCCCCTGTTTCTAGACGTATACGGTGGAAGGACCCTTTGATTAGTGCTGTCGAACGCGGTACAGCATGGAGGAAATGAGCATGTCCGAGGCAGGTAAGTTCTATTGTGTATTACATTATGGAGGTATGCGGTAAAAACCCATCTTTTTTAAAGTTGTACTGTCCGTAAGAATACGAGAAAAGTTGAGAAGGTTTTCCCCTGGCCAACTGTCTCGTAACAACAAGTAGAATAACGCAACACGTGTTGTGTCAAATACGTCTGATTGCTGCTTATAGAAACATTTACAGATACTATATACATGTGGTAGAGCAATAAGATCAAACAGGTTACCTCGGAAACATCTTGGATGAGAGCTTCTCGTGAAAGAATCTGACGCAGTAATCCATCTCTGTGCACACTCTGTTTATAAAGATAATTGCCAAGACACCTGTAATCCTGCCGTTGTTCATGTTTCAGTGAGAAGTGGAGAGGGAGGGGGTATGAATTTCTTGTGCGGTTTCATGATATAACACGTGTTACCTTATTCTACTTATTGTTACGAGACAGCTGACCAGGAGAAAACCTCTTAAGCTTTTCTGGTATTCTAACGAGCAGTACAAATTTTGAAAACAAAAACGATGGGGTTTTATCGCATATCCCTATAATATAATCCGTCATAGGACTTACTTGCGTCGGACATGCTCATTATCTCCATGCTGTACCGCGTTCGATAACGCACTGATCAAAAGGGTCATTCCACCGTGTACGTCTATAAACTGAGGGAATGAGTTCGAAAAGCCTGTTCTTTTATCCTCCGCGGCACGTGATTTAACTCCGGCTTTTTCTCGATCTCGTGTCCCTTTCTCTGACTCATCGCCGAAAATAGCCTCCTACCCCAAGACAACATTGCCACCTGCGTGTCGTAATGCCCTTTCGCCGACTCCGCTAAAAATAGCATCCACCTATGGACGACCGGAGACCATCTGCTCAACCCAATGGTCCTTCTTTGCCCCTTCCAAAGAGCACCCTTCCAAACAGACCCACTTGTAGAAACACTTTCAGCAGGACTACTGGTCATTGTACCGCTATATAGACGAAATATTGCTGAACGCGACATGAAACCTTAATTCTCTCTCTCTCAGTTTTTCTCCTGATCATTGTAGATGTTCATGTTCACGGCAGAAATGGCGACCGTGAAAACATTAGAGTGGTTTTTGGTTCAAGGTGTCATATTTTATATATTTAAAACAATTTATGCTAAAATGTATCCCAAAAAGCCAAAGCAGACGAAAGGTCGATTTCAAACGTCAGTTAACGCAGTTTTACGTCACCGTTGACTCTGAGCATTAACACTTTTAACTTGGGTATTTTTATTCCGTATGGAACACGGGTATTTGTGCAAAATTAACATCATAGCTTAACATAAGTACTCATTTCGCACAATTGAGTGTTAAAAAATGAGAATAGGTCAGCGTGTGCTTGTAGAGGTTTGGGGGTGGGGGTGGGGGGGGGGTAAAGGGGGTCACTTTGCACTGTCCGTACCGTCTCTTATCAGGTATCATTCGAGACATGAAGGACCATAGCATATTCTTAGGAATTTTTGGCCTAAAATATCCCACACGGTCTCACACATGCAAATAATCTGTAATTACCACTGCTAAACAAAACTAAATTCAACGAAATTAAATATACCTTTGGGCCAAATGTTGTGCATTGGTTTTACGGTCAGTCTTTGAATTATTATATAAATGCTACGCTTTCTCACTGACGTTTGATAAGCAAAGGTAGAAGTACCCTCTCAAATCAGAAGTGATATTTGGTGCTGACAGCAAAAACGTTGTACGCTCAGTAACTTAACCCTATCTGGCCTGGGCGTTTTGGGACCTGTTGTGGCCTGGGGGCGCGGGGCGAAATGCTCCCCCCCCCTAATTATTGTTCTTACCCTTCGAGCTAGGGGGCTGAAACTTACCACACTATACCCTTGAGTCAAGCTCTATCAGAAAATGTAAAAAAAAAAACAAGATGGCCGCTTTGGTGACGTCACAGTGACGTTATTTTCAAAAACAGCGTTTTTGATCGATTTTTCAGTCAGATTTTCCGAATTTTTTATTTAAGCTATTTCTCTGCAAAACTTAGTAAATATTAATGTGATGTGAAATGAAATAGTTTTTGCCTGCTTTTCATCGCGAAAAAGCAGAACTTTTGAAGAAATATGACAAAAACGTGGCCGCCATCTTGAATTTTCCCATGATCCTCTGCTCGGGGGGTTATGCAAATAGGCTCAAATTGACTCCAATATGATAAACTATAAAGTCACGGAGTTTCAGCTCTCCATTTTTTGTCGTTCTGGAGATAGTGCAGAAAGTTTGGTATGGCCCCCCCCCCCCAGGGCCAGGTAGGGTTAATTGGGTCCATTATTGGGGAAAAATAACCAGAGTGCTATTTTATTCTTAAATATTTTGAGCTAAGCTTGAATATTTGGAGAAAAGATGCTGAAGTAGCTGTGATGATCAGAGCGATATACGCTTGTCTCAGGGAAATTAAAGGTGAAATGCAAAGGTAATAAAAGTAAGAAAAAAACATTTCCCTTTCCTTTTTATGATGATAATAAATTATACAGCCATCAATGAACGAAATCTGGTGATAAGTTTTATTTTTTAAAGAGAAATAAAACAAGTGTATGATCAGCGGCTTGAAAACAGTGCATCGCTTATCTCCCCTTGATTCGGAGCTTTTCCACCAGAAGCTGTGACGTCACAGTTGAACCACACTAAAAAAATGGCGGCTAACATGAATGTAGACAGCGACAGCGATGCGGAGAAATTTTCTTACACTTCTTCCTCTTCTTCTGAAGAGGAATTCAGAAGAATTCACGGCAATGGTTAGTGCAGGGGTGCCCCTGCCTTATAAACACGAACCTATTGTGAACAAAGAACCAGCAGACAGCGATAGGATCAGCGACATTGCAGGGGCCTCGGGCGACAGTCATACCGAGAGAATCGGAAATACAGATTGGTAAATTCCGACTTTTTCCTTTATCCCCCGTAGCGAATGATGACCAACCTGTTAGTGCGTTTCAGTGAACGTGAATGACACAAGCAAGGGCTTCGTGAGCAATAGCCTAGCTTATCTATGTGAGCTATTTCCATACAATGCAATGCAGCTACATCATGTTGTGCAGACTGTGTTGGTTCCACTGCTACGTCACGTATCGCAGCGCCCCCAGGGGGAGGTAATCATGTACGGATCAAAATTTCGTAAATAATACAGCGTTACATTTTTTAGTTTTTAACTTTATTAGGCTTAAACAAATGTTTTAAAACTGAACTGAAATTAATATACACATTATTTATCCAATCTTACTGCAAATATCAAGTGATTTAGACAAACCTTGCATTTCACCTTTAATTATTGCATATACTGTTTTGTGACAGATGATGGCCTGCACGATTTCACGATATCCATGTCCGTGGGTTCGATAGATGACAGACTGACCCATCCAATACTGTGTCAACATCATCTACGGGGAGCTTTGAGGCGTGGCGTCACTAAAACATACGTGTGTCGCCCTCCCGTCAACGCCAAGTATGTTAAGATCGAAATGAATGGAAGAGGAATTTTAACCTTGTGCGAGGTGAAAGTATGGGGGAAAGAGCGAGGCAAGTATAGGTACACAGCAAAGAAGAAAATCTTCAAAAAAATCCTGTTTTTAGAGAATAAATGTGAAAACTACGTCTATAATCAAAAAAAATGATTTTTTCTAGAAATAAGGAATATTTTCTTGTACTTCCAGAAGACATAAGTGGTATAATTACTCCAAAATGGCTTGTCATGATAGGATACCTTGCGTAGTTTCTGCATTTAATTTGGGATTGTTTTGGATTCTTCCAAATACTTTCGGACGGAAAATGTATTTTTCTTGTTTTAAGAAAACTAATATGTCATAGGGAAAGCAAATTTATCTCGTAAGTTTTAAGCTGTTTTTTTTCTAATAAACAAATTATTTAGCCATGGACAGATTATTTTCCTGAAAACAACAAAATCACATTTTATGTCTTGAAATATTTCCCAGATATCAGCTCTAGTGATTCTCGGTTAAATATTGATGGTATATATGGAAGCTAACAACACAAGTAAATGAGCGGTAATTATATTGGGTATTGAAGAAAAACTTTCCACTTATGTCTTCTGAAAATACAAAAAAAGTGTTCTTTTTTTCTAGAAACGCAACAAAATTATTGTCTAAATGTCTATTATTGTTTGTTTTGTTTTTAAAACCAGTTTTTGCTGTTCCTCATCAGAGGCAAAGCCTATTCACTCACGAACTCCAGAACTAGAAGTCTGTATCATTACATCAGACTAGCTAGTATGCATTGGCCACCGCCTCCTTACATATAATACATGCATGACGTAGTTGCACAGTAAGATTGGACTTTGTCGTGTTCGCGCAGATTCAAAACAAAAATCGAGTGTTGCATCACGGGAGATGAGCTGATGCTGGAATTGAATTTTCAGCATATGAAACGTACATAATTATTCACACCCATATTCTCCCGCGTGGTGGTGTAGGCTGTTTGACGAGTGCCAGTGTCTAGCTAGTGACACTCCCAGTTAATTTACTTCTGGTATTATATAATCTATGGGCATGAAAGTGTAGGGATTGTACAGGGGTCTGGTGGTGGCTGTTTGACGAGTGCCAGTGTCTAGCTAGTGACACTCCCAGTTAATTTACTTCTGGTATTATATAATCTATGGGCATGAATGTGTAAGGATTGTACAGGGAACTGATGGTGGACTGTTTGACAGTGCCAGTGTCTAGCTAGTGACACTCCAGTTAATTTACTTCTGTTGTTATCTCAATCTCATGGGCTTTTTGAATGTGTAAGAAGTTTGTACAGGGGTCTGATGGTGTAGGCTGTTTGACGAGTGCCAGTGTCTAGCTAGTGACACTCCCAGTTAATTTACTTCTGGTATTATATAATCTATGGGCATGAATGTGTAAGGATTGTACAGGAGTCTGATGGTGTAGGCTGTTTGACGAGTGCCAGTGTCTAGCTAGTGACACTCCCAGTTAATTTACTTCTGGTATTATATAATCTATGGGCATGAATGTGTAAGGATTGTACAGTGGTCTGGTGGTGTAGGCTGTTTGACGAGTGCCAGTGTCTAGCTAGTGACACTCCCAGTTAATTTACTTCTGGTATTATATAATCTAAGGGCATGAATGTGTAAGGATTGTACAGGGATCTGATGGTGTAGGCTGTTTGACGAGTGCCAGTGTCTAGCTAGTGACACTCCCAGTTAATTTACTTCTGGTATTATATAATCTATGGGCATGAATGTGTAGGGATTGTACAGGGATCTGAAGGTGGACTGTTTGACGAGTGCCAGTGTCTAGCTAGTGACACTCCCAGTTAATTTACTTCTGGTATTATATAATCTAAGGGCATGAATGTGTAGGGATTGTACAGGGGTCTGGTGGTGTAGGCTGTTTGACGAGTGCCAGTGTCTAGCTAGTGACACTCCCAGTTAATTTACTTCTGGTATTATATAATCTATGGGCATGAATGTGTAGGGATTGTACAGGGGTCTGGTGGTGTAGGCTGTTTGACGAGTGCCAGTGTCTAGCTAGTGACACTCCCAGTTAATTTACTTCTGGTATTATATAATCTATGGGCATGAATGTGTAAGAATTGTACAGGGGTCTGATGGTGTAGGCTGTTTGACGAGTGCCAGTGTCTAGCTAGTGACACTCCCAGTTAATTTACTTCTGGTATTATATAATATATGGGCATGAATGTGTAAGGATTGTACAGGGGTCTGATGGTGTAGGCTGTTTGACGAGTGCCAGTGTCTAGCTAGTGACACTCCCAGTTAATTTACTTCTGATATTATATAATCTATGGGCATGAATGTGTAAGGATTGTACAGGGGTCTGGTGGTGTAGGCTGTTTGACGAGTGCCAGTGTCTAGCTAGTGACACTCCCAGTTAATTTACTTCTGGTATTATATAATCTAAGAGCATGACTGTGTAGGGATTGTACAGGGATCTGATGGTGGACTGTTTGACGAGTGCCAGTGTCTAGCTAGTGACACTCCCAGTTAATTTACTTCTGGTATTATATAATCTATGGGCATGAATGTGTAGGGATTGTACAGGGGTCTGGTGGTGTAGGCTGTTTGACGAGTGCCAGTGTCTAGCTAGTGACACTCCCAGTTAATTTACTTCTGGTATTATATAATCTATGGGCATGAATGTGTAGGGATTGTACAGGGGTCTGATGGTGGACTGTTTGACGAGTGACAATGCCGTTTGGCTAGTATAATCTAATGTTACACACTTGTAGTTAATTTGTTCACGGTATTATATAATCTAATCCAGGTTTTCCATTCATATGATTATTCATACTCGTTCTCGATCTCAAGATCTGTCGTCAAACCTGCTACAGATTTTCAATGTCTGGCTGACCCGCTGTTCGTCTTTGACGGCAGATTTTGAGATCGAGAACGAGGCCGTCTACTTCGCGGGTCAACCGAGACACGTGGTTTAGGGGATTTCTGAAAGGTCAAACTTATGGTTCAGGATACTTCGCATGGCACAAAGTCACTTCCGACGATTAGAGGTTACCACTGATAACGTAATCAGGTGTTTCTGCGTGTAATTTTGCACGTGATTATTGCAAATTTCCAGCAACTCAGATGTTGATATGAATATCCATGAGAATATTTCGATTCATATGATTATTCACGCTTGGTATCGACTAGCTGACTTTGGACCATGTGAACTAACCCTGTTCGTGCAGTTCGTGTAGCCGGTCAATGTGAATTGACTTCCCAGACACGTCAATGTTAAGTGGACAGTCGCTTCGGCTTAATCATCGGGAATGTTCGGGAATATCCGATCATCTCAGGGAATGTCCAGTCATCTCCGGAAATGTCCGGAGGGCAGTTGACCTTCCAGATCAAACCTATCTTGCCCTGTCAAGGGTATATTGTACTCAACAAGAAAAATGTTTTCATGTACTGTCCGTGTTTCCAGATTGTGAGTGAGTATGTCGGCATGTTTCGAATTCAAGAATTTCAAGCACTCCATTTATACATGTAGGTAGATGGCGCCCTGATCGACTCGCCGTCGTCATCTGGGCGATTGGCGCTGGTGTCATTGTATTTCTATTGTTTGAGTCCGGCAATACATTTCCGTGACACTTTTACGGGATATTCATGTGAAGGAAATAAGCTGTTTCCGAAGTCTATTTAATAAAACATCGATCTATTGAGAAACACAAAGGACGTTCAAATCATGTACACTGTATTTTGAATGGACACCATTTCCCAGCGAACTAAGAAAATAAATGAGACTTGCCAGAGTACAAACCCCTTTCCATTTTTATAAACTAGGTGTAAATATGCCCCTTTATCCTGGGTCATCGTCCTACAGTGGGAAAATTTTACGGCTCTACACCGGGACATTGTACTGTGGTTTGTTGGGAAAAACAGAGCAAGTTAGGTTTGATCTCGAAAGTCAATTGTCATCCGGACATTCTCGGAGATGACCGGATATTCCCAAACTTTTCCGATGATTCTGGCGAAGCGACTGCCCCATTAAGTCAATTCACATATACGGAGGCCATTTTTTTCGACGAAGGCTTATCTCGGTACCGGAAATGGCCATCTCACCCGGAGGAATACACCCCCGGTGTCGACTCTGGTCACTTGATAGGAAGTGCACTCAATAACGTTTGCTGGGACTATAACGGCCTTGAACTCCGGTCCAGAGAAGTCAATGGTTCCTTTAATACACTTTTACAACTAACTAATGTGTGTGATTTTGTGTGGAAGTATCAATGCCCAAGTTTGGCTTTCTACATTCAGAGACGGGGGGGAAGAAGAACCAGGAAAAATCTGTTATTTAAATACGTCGATGTATACCTTTCACCGAGGGACACATTGTCATGTTGATGATGTTGAGGGAAACCCTTTCGTCCTTTGGATAATGAACCAATGAAAAAGCTCGTTTTAATTCAAATGACACGCATCGAACGACCAATCGCTGGAGGAGTGAAAGCAGGCTGTCACTATCTGTTAATACCTAAATAACCTGATAGCCATACCGGCTGCCGTCAAACACGGACTGTGGATCAGCAAACACCAAACATTCTTCCTTTGATGGTGTGTGCAAGCAGTAAAGCAGAATTGACGCTTAGATAGGAGAACTCGAGTTGTCACGTTTAGGAAGCCATACTGTATATCGTAAACGCTCACAATTAAAACTGATGCAAAACACCGTCGACAGACGTTAAGAATTGTGAAAAAAAAATTCGTATACATTTGAGCATGGCTTTGTTTAACACAGCTATAACATGAAGGTTAATTGCCCTCCGGATGTTCCCGGAGATGGCCGGACATTCCCGAACATTCCCGGACATTCCCGATGATTCAGACGAAGCGACTATCACATTACGGTGACTGGGAAGTCAATACACATTGACGGGGACTTTTTTTGACAGCGGCTTAACCATGATACCAGAAGTGAATGCATCACCGCCGGAAATGTCCGCCTCATCGCGGAGGACAGGACGTGCACTCAATTCCCTTTGCCTGCATTATAACGACCTTGACCTCCGGCCCAGAGAGATCAATGGTCCCTTTAATACGTTTTTATTACTACTCACATTCTTATCGCGAACTTTCAGCGGCATGAGTGGAGTTTCCACGTCCTACACGGGTAGGTTTAGTTCACATGGTCTTAAGTCAGCTAATCGTGACCAAGCGTGAATAATCATATGAATCGGAATACTCTCATGGATATTCATATCACATTCCAGCTGTTGGAAATTTCTTAAGTTCAACGTGCAAAATCACACGAAGAAACACCTGATTACGTTATATGTGGTATCCCCTTATCGACGGAAGTGACTTTGGGCCATGCGAAGTATCCTCGACCATAAGTTTGACCTTCCAGAAATCCCCTAAACCACGTGTCTCCGTTGGCCCGTGAGGTAGACGGCCTCGTTCTCGATCTCAAAATCTGCCGTCAAGCACATATAGTGGATCAGCACACGTTCTGTCACATTTCACGTATGTGTTGCTATAGGAGGGTAGGCAGGTGTTTGATAGGAATAGTCCCACGCCGAACACCGAGTTACAATATACACATGGCTATATAATTTTACTTTGACCATACATGTAATGGTACCATTCTCGCATTCAAAACCCACGTATAATCATAGGATAAGAATATATCTACAAATAATTGTTCGTTAATATTCTTAATATATACACTCTGGAAACTCCAGAGAATGTCATAAATAGAGTAAGGGGTTAGGATTATTACCAGCTTACCATTTTGGATGCGAATCCCTTTTGTTTTTTCAGTCTGAGTAAAGGATTTTATTAAACTTTGAAATGAACAGGGTAGTGCAATTCAATATTATTCCATTCAATTCACTTGTATCACCTTTATACCGATATTGGTAGCAACCGAATTGAATTATATTTAGAAAGTGTGTTGTCGTCTTGATGCACTATCAAGAAACTTTTATCAGTGTGTAGTAGAACTTGATGCTAACTAACCGTATTCTTCTCCTCTACAGATCTTTACTAGCACAATTCACTAGCACCAATGACACGAAGGGACGTTAATTTTGGTACCCCGAAAACTGGCAAAACCTTCAGTTAGATAATTAGAGAAAACTTGTGATGGACGCGGAAATTGTAAAGGTTCTACTAAATACCCCTGCACAATTTGCGTGAAAACTCATAGAGAAACGGTATGAAGAATAAGTCGACATTATATCTACGAAAAATGTCACTAAAGTGGAGTTTTAACACAATAAAGCGGATGCGATGAAAAACGTATTGAAGCCGTAAGCTTTGACCCATGATGTCAGAGTCTGATTACGATCACGTTGTATAATATCGAATAGTTGGTTTGGTTGATTCTAAAGACGAAATTCCTTAGGATTGAGGCTCAAAAAAGTGAGGCTCATCGCGGAGTACGTCACTTCCGGTGACGTCACAATGACGTCACATCCGGGTCAAAAGGTTATTCCCGGGTCAAAGGTCACTTCCGGGTCAAAGGTCCCTTCCGGGTTAAAGGTCACTTCCGGGTCAAAGGTCACGTCCGGTGATCTCCCCCTACTGCCCCAATGAGAATCTTCCTGAAACACAGTCCTCGAAAATATCGCCAGCACTGTGCCCAGCATAAATGGCCAATGGAGAACACTCATCATAGTCATACAGCGAGAAACCGTATTGGCACGAACAAATAAATACACGAAACAAAAACTTATAGTAATAAGATAATCTATAAGTGCTGTACGATGTTATTATGACGAGTGCCGAGCGTATCATTGAGCGTATCGTGTCCAGTTTGCACAAACAAACATAGTGAATTTCAAGATGGCGGCCGCACAACGTTCGTCCTACGTATGACGACCGACAAGGACGACAACTCTGACGAGACAATAACTCTGTGAGACAAATTCCCGGTGATCTCCCCTCATTCGAACATTTGCATCTATAAGGGAAATGCTTGTATGGGGTATAGAGGTGATCATTTTTCTCTTGTGAATTTTACTATGGGTTGTGGGATCTTGTTTTCTTCGTCTGACGCGGTAGAACACGATAGGAGGGGTCTAGAAGCTAAGCGGGGAATTTGTAGGAAAAGTTCAGGTAGGCCTGGATAGGCCCATACGGGCGGAGTGGATAGGTCCATACTGGGCAATTCACTTCTGGTCATTTGCGGTATGGATTGTGGGATCTTGTTTTTTTCGTCTCACCACGTAGAACACGATGGGAGGGGTCGCAATGCCATTGGTTGATTTTTTTTGGAAAAGGCACTCTGCGCATGCGCAGTATGCAGAGAGTATGAGAATAGACGTTTTGGGGTCTAGGTCGGCCACTGTTGGACCGATTGGGTCGAGTGACGTGTCAATGTGAAGCATACGTGAGGGAGCATCAGACGGGACGGGTGTGATGTGGAACTGACGCGATTCTGTGCATGGGAAGTAGAAAAAGGGTATGGAAATAGACGTTTTAAGACCTCGATTCGAGTGAGGTATCAATGTAAAGCACATCCGACGAGAGGGGTGAGACGTGGAACTGACGTCATTCTGTGCATGCGCAGTAGACAAAGTGTATGGAAATAGACGTTTTGGAGTCGAGCTGGACCATTAATGGCCCGATTGGGTCGAGTGAGGTGTCAATGTGAATCATACATGTAGGTGAGAGAGCATCCGACGGGATGGGTGTGACGTGGAACTGACGTAGTTCTGTGCATGCGCACTAGACAAAGGGTATGGAAATAGACGTTTTGGGGACGAGATGGGCCCCTAGCGGTCCGATTGTGCCGTGTGAGGTATCAATGTGAAGCATGGTAGAGAGGGTCCAACCGACAGGATGGGTGTCTCGTCCGTTTTCATTATTCCACGCATGCGCAGTCTGGCCGTAGTATAGAAAGCAGCAATTTTGGGGGTGAAGGAAGGTGGTTGGGGTCCAGAGGGACCATCCGTGGTCCGAATGGGTCGTGGGAGGTGTCAAAGTGAAGGTCTCGGAGTGAAGACCACGATTTGAGGGATGTTCTCGTCATCTGTGACTTCAGTGGTGACGTTATTAGTATGAGTTGTAGCCAAAGTTGGTATTCTGGGAGTGTGAAGGAAGGTGTTAGATGGGAGAGAGGGACCATCCGTGGTCCGAATGTGTCGTGGGAGGTGGTGTATACCACGACATGATGTTTGTTCGTCAACAGTAGGAGTAGTAGCCAAAGTCGGTACTCTGTGGGTGTGAAGGAATGTCCTTCGGATCAAGAGGGACCATCCTTGGCCCGAATGCGTCGTGGGAAGTGTCAAAGAGAAGTTCTCGATGTGTAGACCACGATTTGAGGGGTGTTCACGTCACCTATGACGCCACTGGTGACGTTATCAGTAGGAGTATTAGCCAAAGTGGGCATTCTGGGGTGTGAAGGAAGGTGTTTGGGGATACAGAGCGGACCATTCATGGTCCGAATGCGTCGTGGGAGGTGTCAAAGTGAAGCTCTCGTAGTGTAGACCACGATTTGAGGGATGTTCACGTCATCCGTGACGTCATTGGTGACGTCATCAGTAGGGGTAGTAGCCAAAGTGGGCATTCTGGGGTGTGAAAGAATGTATTTGGGGTAGACAGGAACCATCCGTGGTTCGAACGGGTCGTGGGAGGTGTCAAGGTGAAGTTCTCGTGGTGTAGACCCCGATTTGAGGGATGTTCACGTCATCTGTGACGTCATTGGTGACGTCATCAGTAGGTGTAGTAGCCAAAGTGGACATTTTGGGGGTGTGAAGGAAGGTGTTTGGGGGTAGAGAGGGACCATCCGTTGTACGAATGTGTGGAAGGCATCAAAGTGACGCTCTCGTGGAATAGACCACGACTTGAGGTCAACCCCCGGGTGGTGGTGGTGATGGTGTCTGTACGTATATGGACACACACAGACACAGACACATACACCACACACACGCCCACTCACCCACACATACCGACGCACGCACTACTCTACTCGGTAGCCGGATAGAAAAAGGCCCTTATCTCCTCCAAACGCACTTCATTGCACTTCTGAAACTCACTTTCTCTACTACTTTTCGAGTGCGCAGGCACATATCACTATCAGTCGGACTCTACTGAATAAGAAAGAATATTATAGATGCAACATCAAATCACGGATTTTGATTGGACAGGAGCAGCCGTCGATGTTTCTGTTAGAGAGTAAAGATAGGCGTTAAGGCATTGCGTGGGGATTCCGTTTCTCATTCTTGCATGTATTGCTATGCAAATATCTCGACCCGAAACGTCCACCTATATGCCCTTTTCCTACAATCCCCGGCCTGTAGATGTGTGACATAGTCTATGTAACGCATTCCTCTCGACCCCACACCCCCATTCCTACTGTTGCAGAGCCATGACGGAGACCCATCCCTATGCGAATCGCATTTTACAGCATGCGGCCGTGGTGAATTCACTCAAGAAGGCTTACCGAGCAGTGGTTCGGTCCATGTTTGCAGATGGCGACGACAACGAGAGGCGAAGCCAGATCCTGAAAGTGTTCACAGAAGCGGTCCTCGACAGAGGCGACTCGATGGAGAGGTGTACTATCAACCACCACTACTGGACTATGACAGCCACGAGCTATGGACCTCGAGCGCTCACCCCGGAACCAGCGACGGCTCGTTGGCCTCACAATGGCATTTGCCCTTTTAACTCTGACACTGTGGCAATGACAGCCCTGTCTTATAGCGACAGAAAAGAAAGGCACTTCAGAGCCGCATATCTTCCGAAAGAGAGACTGCTAAGCACAATGTCCACACACACACGAACACACGCGCGCACACACGCACACACGCTCACGCACGCACACGCACACACACGCACGCACACGCGCACACACGCACTCACACACGCACACACGTACACACACACCCACACACGCACACACACACGTACACACACGCACACGTACACAGGTAAATCTGCCAGGTAGCCAGACCGAAGATTGCTGCTTTCAAACGCACTCCATTGCACACATAAAATTACCGCTTTCGCTACTACTCATAGCATATGACGTGGATATCCCTTAAATCCCCTCATGACGCATTCGGGCCACAGATGGTCCTCCTTTACCGATAAACACATTCCTTCACATCCCCAGAATGCCCACTTTGGCTAATTGACGTGACGTGAACATCCCTCAAGTCGTGGTCTACAACACGAGAGCTACAGGATGACACCTCCCACGACACAATCGGGCCAGGGATGGTCCCTCTCTACCCCCTAACACCTTCCTTCACACCCCAGAATGCAAACTATGGCTACTACTCCTACTCATTACGTCACCAATGACGTCACAGATGACATGGAAATCCTAAAATCGTAGTCTACACCACGAGAACTTCAGCTTGACATATCCCACGACGCATAATTTCGACCAGGGATGATCCCTTTCTACCCCGATAATGCCCACTTTGGCTACTACTCCTACTGATGACGTAACCATTGACGTCACAGATGATCAAAACCCCTCGAATCGTGATCTACACCACGAGAGCTTCAATTTGACGCCTCTCACGACACATTCGGACAACGGATGGTCCTTCTCTACCCGAAACACCTTCCTTCACACCGCCAGAATGCCCACTTTGGCTAATACTCCTGCTGATGACGTCACCAATGACGTCTCAGATGACGTGAACATCTCTCAAATCGTGGTCTACACCAAGAAAACTTCACATTGACACCTACCACGACCCATTCGAACCACGGGTTGTCCCTCTCCACCTCAAACACCTTCTTTCACACCCCCAGAATGCCCACTTTGGCTGCTATTCCTGATGATGACGTCACCAATGACGTGAACATCCTTCAGATCGTTGTCTACTCGAGAACTTCACTTTGACACCTCCCATGAGGCATTCGTACCGGGGATGGTTCTTCTTCACACCCACAGGATACCCACTTTGGCTACTACCCCTACTGATGACGTCGCCAATGACGTCAGAGATTACATGTACAAACCTCAAGTCGTGGTCTACTCCACGAGAGCGTCACGTTGACGCCTTCCAAGACACAATCGTAACATGGATGGTCCCTCACTACCCCAAAAACCTTCCTTCAAACTCCCAGAATGCCCACTTTGGCTACTACTCTTACTGATGACGTCACCAATGATGTCATAGATGACGTGGACGTTCCTCGAATCGTGGTTTACACCCCGAGTGCTTCACTTTGACACCTCACACGACGCATTCTGACCAGGGATGGTCCCTCCCTACCCCCAAACACCTTCCTTCACACCCTCAGAATACCCACTTTGGCTACTACTCCTACTGATGACGTCACCAATGACGTCACAGATGACGTGAACATCCCTCGAATCGTGGCTTACACTCCACGAGCTTCACTTTGACACCTCCCACGACGCATTCGGACCAAGGATGGTCCCTCTCGACCTCAAAAACCTTCCTTCACACCCCCAACATTGCTGCTTTCTATACTACGGCCAGACTGCGCATGCGTGGAATGATGAAGATGGACGTGTCACACATCCCGTCGGATGGATCCCCCACGTATGCTTCACATTGATACCTCATACAGCACAATCGGACCACCAGAAGCTCATTTCGGCCACAAAACGTCTATTTCCATGCACTTTGTCTAATGCGCATGGGCAGAATGACGTCAGGTCCACGTCACGTCCATCCCATCGGATGCTCCCTCATGTATGATTCACATTGATACCTCACTCGTCCCAATCGGACCAATAGTGTCCCATATTGGTCATAAAACGTCTATTGCCATACACTTTGTTTACTGCGCATGCGCAGAATTACATCAGTGCCACGTCATACCCATCCCGTCGGATGCTCCCTCACGTATGCTTCACGATGACACCTCACTCGACCCAATGGGACGATTAGGGGCTCAGCTCGATCCCAAAACGTCCATTTCCATATGCTTTGTCCACTGCGCAGGAGGCTATAGGAGGCTATAGGAGGCTACACGTCAGGAGGCTATAGTTGTGATTGTGAATTGTCGAACTTTATCTATACACCATGCAAGCATATTGTGACTGGTGACCTTGATGTGGTGAGTGATAAGGATCTGAAATTACTCCTGATGAAA
>JAVTVY010046518.1:0-21420 GCA_036873755.1 Hanleya hanleyi
CCTCACACGGTCCATTTGGACCGCGGATGGTCCATCTCTACACCAAATAACATCCTTCACTGCTAAAAAAGGCCCACTCTCGCTACAACTTGTACTAATGACGTCACCAATGACGTCACAGATGCTATAAATATCCCTGAAATCAGGGTCTATACTCCGAGAGCTACAACATGATACCCCACACGACGCATTCGCAACGCGGATGGTCCATCTATACACCAAATACCTTCCTGCACTGCCCCCAAAGGCTCACTTTCGCTAATACTCATACTGATGACGTCATCGATGACGTCACAGATGCTACGGACATGCCTCAATTCGGAATGTACACCCCGAGAGCTACAAAATGACACCTCACACGACGCAGTCGGACTAAGGATGGTGCATCTCTACACCAAACTCACCCTCACGCACCCACAAAATGTCCACTTTCGCTACTACTCGTACCGATGACGTCATCAATGACGTCACAGATGACGCGGACATCCCTCAAATCGGAATGTACACCCCGAGAACTACAAGATGGCACCTTCCAGGACGCATTCGAACCGTGAATAGCCCATCTCGACCCAAATACCTTCATGTACTGCCCGAAAATGGCCACTTTCGCTACTACTCGTACCGATGACGTCACCGATGACGTCACAGATGACGCGAACATCCCTCAAATCGGAATGTACCCCCCGAGAACTACAAGATGACACCTTCGAGGACGCATTCGAACCGTGAATAGCCCATCTCGATCCCAAATACCTTCATGTACTGCCCGAAAATGTCCACTTTCGCTACTACTCGTACCGATGACGTCACCGATGACGCGGACATCCCTCACATCGGAATGTACACCCGAGAACTACAAGATGACACCTTCCAGGACGCATTCGAACCGTGAATAGTCCATCTCGACCCCAAATACCTTCATGTACTGCCCGAAAATGGCCACTTTCGCTACTACTCGTACCGATGACGTCACCGATGACGTCACAGATGATGCGAACATCCCTCAAATCGGAGTGTACACCCCGAGAACTACAAGATGACACCTTTCAGGACGCATTCGAACCGTGATTAGCCCATCTCGACCCCAAATAACTTCCTTCGCTGCCCGAAAATGGTCACTTTACTTACTACAACCAACTGCGCACGCGCAGATTAACGCGACATGCATTCAAAAACACACCATTCTGACTCTACCCCACACAAGCTTCACTTTGACACCTCACACGACCCATTCGAACCGTGATTAGCTCATCTCTAACCCAAACACACCCTACATAGCACCCAAAATGCCTGTTTTCTATACTACGGCCAGACTGCGCATGCGCAGACTATTGAACACAGACGAACCATTAGTGTAGTCAAGTGCTCCTCCACGAGAGCTTCAAAATAAGACCTCACTCGACCCCATTGGACCATGAGTGGCCCACCTAGACTCCAACATGTCCACCCCGTATGGGCCTATACACCCATAGCCATGCAGTATAGGCCTATGGGCCTGCCCAGGCCTCGGTGACTTTTTTCAAAAATTTCACCGATTCGCTCCGCAACACTTCCTATCGTGTTCTAAATGAAGAGACGAGTAAAACGAGACCCCACAACCCTACCGCAAATGTATAGAAGTGGGTTTCCCAGTAGGATAAACATTGAACCTATACCCCAGTATGGGTCTATATGGGGCTCGGTGACTTTTTCAAAAATTTCACCGATTCGCACGGGGACACTTCCGGTCATCAAAGTGTTCTCAAAAACGACGATGAGTAAAAATGAGACTCCCAGCAACCTGTCGCAAATGTAGAAGTATGTGCTTCAGGGATGTAAACATTGATCCTAAGGCCTCTCAGCATGGGACTATATGAGGTTATCACTTTTCAAAAAAAAAATTTCACCGATTCGCACGGGGACACTTCCTATCATGTTCTAAATGACGAGACGAGTAAAACGAGACCCCACAACCCTACCGCAAATGTATAGAAGTACGTTTCCCAGGGAGACAAACATTGATCCTATACCCTCAGTATGGGACTATATGGGGTTCGGTGACTTTTTTCAAAAATTTCACCGATTCGCACGGGGACACTTCCTATCATGTTCTAAATGACGAGATGAGTAAAACGAGACCCCACAACCCTACCGCAAATGTATAAAAGTACGTTTCCCAGGGGACAAACATTGATCCTATACCCTCAGTATGGGACTATATGAGGCTATATCGTACTTTTTCAAAAATTTCACCGATTCGCACGGGAACACTTCCTATCATGTTCTAAATGACGAGACGAGTAAAACGAGACCCCACAACCCTACCGCAAATGTATAGAAGTACGTTTCCCAGGGGGACAAACATTGATCCTATACCCTCAGTATGGGACTATATGGGGTTCGGTGACTTTTTTCAAAAATTTCACCGATTCGCACGAGGACACTTCCTATCATGTTCTAAATGACGAGACGAGTAAAACGAGACCTCACAACCCTACCGCAAATGTATAGAAGTACGTTTCCCAGGATGGTCCTATACCTCCCATACCCCATATAGGCATTTTTCCGTAATTTAGGATAAAGTCCGTATTCCGTATTTTTTCAGGAAAATTTTACATACACCCACCCTGGAACTAGGGGAAGATAACTCTGTTGATAGACAAGCCCCGTTAAGCCCGGCGACCTATATACCCCTCATACCCCATATAGGCATTTTCCCAGGTTTTTCGATAAAGTCCGTGTTCCGTATTTTTTTTCAGGAAAAATTTTACATGCACCCACCCAGCCATCAAGTACCCCTTCACCTAGGCTTCACGTTGATACCTCACTCGACCCCATTCGACCATTAGGGGCTCCCCTAGATGCCAAAACGTCTATTTTTATACCCTTGGGCCACCGCGCATGCGCAGAATGACCCTAATTCAACCCCACACCCAGTCCATCAGATGCCCCTTCATGAATGCTTCACTTTGATACCTCACTCGATCCCATTGGACCATTAGGGGCTCCCCTAGCTCCAAAAAGGCTATTTTCATGCCCTTGGGCCACCGCGCATGCGCAGGAGGCCGATATGTCAACCCCACACCCAGTCCATCAGATGCCCCTTCACGAATGCTTCACTTTGATACCTCACTCGACCCCATTGGACCATTAGGGGCTCCCCTAGCTCCAAAACGCCAATTTCCATACCCTTGGGTCACCGCGCATGCGCAGAATGCCGATATTTCAACCCCACGCCCAGTCCATCAGATGCCCCTTCACGAATGCTTCACTTTGATACCTCATACGACTCCATTGGCCCATTAGGGGCTTCCCTAGCTCCAAAACGTCTATTTCCATACCCTTGGGCCTCCGCGCATGCGCAGAATGCCGATAGTTCAACACCGCGCCCAGCCCATCAGATGCCCCTTCACATATGCTTCACTTTGATACCTCACTCGACCCCATCGGTCCACTAGGGGCTCACCTAGTTCCAAAAAGGCTATTTTCATACCCTCCGGCCGCCGCGCATGCGCAGAAGGCCGATATGTCAACCCCACACCCAGCCCATTAGATGCCCCTTCACCTAAGCTTCACTTTGATACCTGACTCGACCCCATCGGTCCACTAGCGGTCCCTACAGATTGCCGAACACTTCCGCGAAAACCCACGGGTTTGGGACTACTTTCGGTCCGCGGAGGCAGACCGCATCACCACCAGACCGCATCACCGCGGAGAAATACATGCCCCCAAGGTCACGCCCCATTCACCCAGACCGGAAGTGACGTCATACCTGCGCCCCATTCACCTGCGCACACCGCCCCAATACCGCCACAAAACCTCCCCATTTTTTTTCTGCGCATGCGCAGTGAGGCGCTATTCTATCAATTTAGCTTTTGTATACTACTTAGGTATGACCCGGCCTGGGATCGAACCCAGTACCTACCGCTTACGAGGCCGACTCTCTAACCATTAGATGGTACTGGAAAACCCTATGAAGTGCTCTCAGCAAACAAAGCTATAAAACATGAAAAAAATCCCTTTAACGCATTACTGAAGTGTCATCGAGGTTCCTTTATATCAACATTTCATATTGGTGTTCAAGGGGATTTCAATGGGACTCCCCTAAGAAGTCCTTCTGAAGTACCAAAGTAATCCCATTCAACGAGACTCCCATAGGAAGTGCTTCTGAAGTACCAAAGTAATCCCATTCAACGAGGCTCTCCTAGGAAGTCCTTCTGAAGTACCAAAGTAATCCTATACAACGGGACTTCTCTAGGAAGTCCTTCTGAAGTACCAAAGTAATTCAATTCAACGAGACTCCCCTAGGAAGTTCTTCTGGAGTACCAAAGTAATCCCATACAACGGAACTCCCCTATGAAGTCTTTCTGAAGTACCAAAGTAATCCCATTCAACGGGACTCCCTTAGGAATTTCTTCTGAAGCACCAAAGTAATCCCATACAACGGGATGTCCCTAGGAAGTCTTTCTGAAGTACCAAAGTAATACCATACAACGGGACTCCCCTAGGAAATCCTTCTGAAGCACCAAAGTAATCCCATTTAGCACCCGCACTGGGATATACACTAGAAATTAACTCGTGAATCGGCAATTTGATAACAAGAAAACCACCAAGAAATTTGAAAGCAAACGATTTATCAAACTTACTAAATAACATTTACAGTGACAACTAGATCTCGTGGCTGGCGTTATCGGTGTGATTTTATGGTTTGATGTTTGACTGTGATCTTTAGAAATACATAGTTTTTCCTATTTCACAGAATTGGGTCATGTGTATAGGTTGTGTTATGTGTAATGCTTTAGCTACCTTTGACACGCGTGACAGGATGAAATGTACGAAGTACAATAATTTAACAATTTATTCCATTAATTAGTTTGGTGCTTCAGAGAAAATTTTAATGAAAACCAGAGCATCTGAAGTCCCCCGACGCTGAAACTACTGATTTGGCTTGGAACCTTAACATTCAGTACCCAGCATGGAAAGCAATCGTGAGTGATATCCTGTGGCAAGTTATCCACATACCAAAGGAGATGGTACGATAACGCGGGATGTTTGGCCTATACGTGGTGCGGCTGAAATCGAAAAAACAAAATGTCATCAAAATAATTGTCTTTTAATGTGACGACAAGAGAAAATATATGTACACAATACGTAAAAGTTCTAGCTTGACTGCGTTATCATTGTAGTCATAATATGAAATTGAAATCCGCAGCATGCGCTATTCTTGAAGAAAGGTTTTAAATCGAATCATTTAAAGACACATTTAGACACGAAGGACCCCTTGGACCAAACAGATTTTCCAGCAGTGGAGATATAATGCCACCACACATCACCGAGTTAAATGGCTCACGATGATGCTGCAAGGTACAGATAGACCCTTGTGAGATGTGACAGGTTTGAATTCCATCGTGGGACATCGAAAGTCAAAGCAAACTGCAGGCTTTTGGTTACCAACATGCTAATTCAAAGCCAGTACAGGGGATGAAATGTACGAGATTGTGTAATAGAGGCATCGACTCGGGAACTCTTTCGAATCACCAAACATTTCCAGGTAATCCCTCTGCGAGGATTCAGAATTGACCTGGACTTGTGAAGATGTATATAGTCGGAATGTGAGGCTTTGCTGTGGAGTCATATGTTTGCTTTTAGTCGTTGTTTGATGGACAACTTGTAAATGTGCTCAGTCACTTTTCCCAATTTCAATGATTTTCATCAGCGGCCGTTATCCATGATATCAGTGTATGCTAGAGTACAATGTTGTCCCATCTTCATTTTATCAAGCCAATTTCTACGTTCCCACTTCGAACTTCCTTGATATATCTGGCCCCCTGCAATCTTCAAAGAACTTATAAATAGACACAAACGTCACTGACCTCGAAACCATTTGAACTGCGGAATAGTGGCCCACCTAGACCCCAAAATGTCTACTTTCGTACACTTTCTCTACTGCGCATGCGCAGAATGACGTCAGTCCCACATCACACCCATCCCCTCGGATACGCCTTCACGAATGCTTCACAGTGATACCTCATACCACAGGGGCTCGTTACCGTTGGTAATTGGTTAAATAGGTTGATTATGGGGTCGAGGTCGGTTACCGACCTCGACGAAACCTATCCAAGAAGGATGGGATGGACGGACAGACGGGCGACAACAATACCCCGGAGTCCAATCGGGCTGAGGGTAAAAAGAGTCGGCCCATCCATAGTTCAATGTCTGTATAATAGTTGACCTTGAAAACACGCCGGGGTAATTCTGAGAAATACAAAGGAAGAAGTAATGCAACGAAACGCTTATAGGAATAACAACCTTTATCGGTCGCCTTTCTCGGAAAATGTCTATACATGAGCGGTTACACGCAAGCAAATGTATTGTTCGTGTGACCGACATATATAACAGCATATAGTATTTCAATAAAAAAAAACACCTCAAGAGGACAGCTATCACCATTTCAAGCGGTGAATACCGCACGCAAGATGGGAAATATATGTCATTATGTAGGGTGCGTTTTTTTTAGGTATGCACGATTTTAAGAAAAAGGATCAGTTCATGATATGATGTTGAGAAGTGTGTAGTAAGGGGAGATGCAATGTAGGTCGAAATAGGTTTTAAGGTTATAATTTGGGTATTTCAAAGGTATTCAAGAGAACCGGGATTGTTTAGGTAGGCAACATAATTCAGCGTTGTAGAAATATATTATTTGCAGACAAAACATTGAAATCTGCAGCAACACGTGTCTGTGGTTTGATTGATCAAACTGGCACTGACTCCAGAGTTGGTCTGGATAACACAGATTGAGACGTTTATTCTGAATCTAAACAATCAATAAGCGTTCATTCAGCTCATTATACCAATCAACTGCGTGGTTTCAGTCTTGATTGGTATGACTTTCAAAGCAGAAATCGCAGTTTTCGGATACCAACAAACCAATTCAAAACAATCACGAGGACGAATTATACTAAATTGTTCAATAGAATCAACACCGAGAGAACTTATTCGAATCACCTGGACGTGTGATGGAAGATCAGATATAATACGCCAACAGCTATTATACAGCATGATAGCAATAAATACATCAATCTAAATTGACTTTCGCAACTTTGTCGATGTCGATAGACTTTAGCTTTTTGGCTTTTCGGTTATGATAGTTAAAGCATTTGTACTGGAATAGACATATCTTTTTTTCTGTTTTAATCTGCCGTGTTAAAATATCGCCGGTGATTCGAATACTCACAACAATGGCAAGACAAAAAAAATCGAAAAAAAAATGAGCCAGATTGTTCTAACTAGACTGCATAATCTGGACACCTTTGTATTGTTGGCGTGAAGATTATTATTTAGTAGTTATTTCACTGCAAATCGCAATTACACTGTGCTATCATGATGTAGAATTTTAATGAAGAATAAAGGTAAAAATTCAGTCTTCGGAATGTTCATATTTTGTATCGATTATTATTAACTTACCCCGAAATACAAAGAAGGATGACATGGCCAGCTGGCAAAGTTTTGAAAGTGTGCATTTCCAGATTGCGAACGTATGTCGGAGTTGGTTAACGCAATACCTAAATACACATGTACTCGTTTGGCTACCAGTTCAGCTCTGATAAAATCTAGGGACCAAACTTCGAATGTGAAAAACACTGGTCAGGTGGATTTTCCCTTTCTTTTCTCAGAAATACAATACAACTATATCAATGGCAGCAATAAATTGAGACGACACGAAACTACAGTTCAGCTTGATATTTCAAGGTTTTAATATTTAGTTACTGTGTACACAACCCCACCCTCCCCCCCCCCTCTCAAAATTCCCCCCATCATCGGACCAAGTTAGGATAATATCATCTAAGAGATAAGGTTGAATTGTATAATTTCGCAACACAAATACAGCTACCAATAGAGGAGAACCCTGCTGCAGATGACTACACTTTATATTTTTTCCAATGTCATATATTGGGCCACTAGCTCTTGAACATTACAGTCGGTTTTTCTATATTAAAGCATTTGCCTACTTTTACCTACTTTTGCCAGAGTATAAGGTAAAACTACGCATTATTATCTCACCACAGTTTATCTTGAAAGACCTTATCTAACCCTTGCACATGTAGCACATTAATAAAACTGGTGAGAGACCAGAGCCGTAAGAAAGATAAATGTGACCGCGATCTTTTTTTTTAGGTTGAGAATGCTTTGTGTAGGCCTCATTGGGTTATTTATTTAGCACTTGTGACGACATTTTGCCTGATATCAAATTCTCACTATATGTACTGACGCGATATACAGGCCGAAGGTTATTGTGTAACTATATTTAGTGCTACCAACCAAACATTCATATTTGACTGCTCTACTTAACTTCATTGGTCACTAAAAAAGTATGTCACACTGGTCTTTCAAGACAGATCAGTGATATATAGCTACACTCACTGGCCTTTCAAGACCGATCAGTGATATATAGCTACACTCACTGGCCTTTCAAGACAGATCAGTGATATATAGCTACACTCACTGGCCTTTCAAGACCGATCAGTGATATATAGCTACACTCACTGGCCTTTCAAGACAGATCAGTGATATATAGCTACACTCACTGGCCTTTCAAGACCGATCAGTGATATATAGCTACACTCACTGGCCTTTCAAGACCGATCAGGGATATATAGCTTCACTCACTGGCCTTTCAAGACAGATCAGTGATATATATCTACACTCACTGGTCTTTCAATATCGATCAGTGATATATAGCGACACTCACTGGCCTTTCAAGACCGATCAGTGATATATAGCTACACTCACTGGCCTTTCAAGACCGATCAGTGATATATAGCTACACTCACTGGCCTTTCAAGACAGATCAGTGATATATAGCTACACTCACTGGCCTTTCAACACCGATCAGTGATATATAGCTACACTCGCTGGTCTTTTAAGACCGATCAGTGATATATAGCTACACTCACTGGCCTTTCAAGACAGATCAGTGATATATAGCTACACTCACTGGCCTTTCAACACCGATCAGTGATATATAGCTACACTCACTGGTCTTTTAAGACCGATCAGTGATATATAGCTACACTCACTGGCCTTTCAAGACAGATCAGTGATATATAGCTACACACACTGGCCTTTCAAGACCGATCAGTGATATATAGCTACACTCACTGGTCTTTCAAGACCGATCAGTGATATATAGCTACACTCACTGGCCTTTCAAGACAGATCAGTGATATATAGCTACACACACTGGCCTTTCAAGACCGATCAGTGATATATAGCTACATTTGAATGTTTGGGTGAATACGGCACGATCGATATGTTCATACATTCTCCAGGCCGCCTGAATACATTATCAGCTACATTATCAGTTACATTATCAGCTACATTATCAGTTATTTGAAACGGTTCCGCGGGGTCTCTTTTATCACTGTCAATGTCTATAGCTTTAGTATGTCTATTCAAACTCAAACTGGATAATTTCTTTAAGGGTTTCTCACTCACCCGTGGGTCAAAATGTACGAAATTCATTCATTAGTACAATACAGATTCTCCATGTGATATTAATTTCATAAATACACGTTTGCTTTAGGTGCAACTTTATCTTTCTTACTAGGCGTGGCAATATGTTCGCCTGAGTAACTGGAGATCCTCTCCAAACTGGCTGTTGAAATTTCTCACAGAAACACTGCATGGGTTAAGAACCCCCAATCTGTCGATCGCTGTAATCAAATTACCTGCTTTCTCCTGTCTGATAGTAAAATCGCTCATTTTTGGAAAGATATTCATCATGGGGATTGAGATTTGGCATGGTTATTCTAACTCTGTGTTGTTTGGCATGGTTATTCTAACTCTGTGTTGTTTGGCATTGTTATTCTAACTCTGTGTTGTCTGGCATGGTTATTCTAACTCTGTGTTGTTTGGCATTGTTATTCTAACTCTGTGTTGTCTGGCATGGTTATTCTAACTCTGTGTTGTCTGGCATGGTTATTCTAACTCTGTGTTGTTTCCGTTTGCTAAATGTTGCTCTCGTTGCCGAGATATTAACGCTGAAAAGTGTGACTATCACACTTTATCCTATTTTGTTAACTTGAAATAACAGAAAATCCACACAAACATATCAGGGCCAAATTTAAAAACATAACTGCGACTATAGTTTGTTGAATGGTTGGTTGTTTTACTTGGCCAAGTAAACAATTTGTTAGAAAATTTGAAACTTCTCGAAACATAAACGTTTGCAAATGAGCGCTTATTGTTTTTAATAGGAATAACTTCATACTTGAAGTCTCATATCTGTTGGTCATGTTCATAGTTCTCACAATAAACGACAGATGCCGGCGAGTGTGCGAACGTCCGCTCAGGTACTCAACGAGTACAGTCCACCAAAACTACCACATTAAACTGTATACTGCCGGCCTGCAAAGCTACATTAGCTAGACCTGTTCAATAGCAACTGTTATACATGTAGATAAATTACAATCGTCGGTTGATATTTACTAGAGGTGAAATTGCCCGCTACGCGGTAAGGCAGGTTCTCAATGAGATTCGTGTTTACGAATAACGAGTACAGATTTAATATTTTACAAATCTAAAGCTACAGAGAACAGATTAAAGGATAGAATGTTCGGTGAACTTCAAGCTTTACGTGTGGAAATACATTTACATGAGATATGAATCGTTACTGTTCTTGAGGTAGGAATGGGGTAATGTATATCAGAGTGCGAGGTGAAATAATTTGTCGTCTGTTTCAAACCCGGACCATGTGATGACAGCAGTATTATAAGAAAACAAGACAAGCATACTTTGTAGATTGAACTATACAAAAGAAAGATGATATATATTGTAGATACAGTAGACAATACTTCGGAAGTTTAAGGTATCATAGCGTACACACTCATTCCAGATAAACACTCCACGTTATTATTTGACAGTTATCCACACCTTGGCCAGCCAATATTGGTTGTAAACATGTCAAATGTACTTCTCTCCCCCGACAAAAAGTATCTGGCTCATTCCTGCAGCGCAAGTATACGTAAGTAGCACAAAGTCATGTCATTATCTTCCTATCACGTTCAAATGTTGAAAATGGAAGAAGTGCGGGAAACGTTCCAATGCGCACACACCGCTTTAAAACGGAAATAACACGAACACTTTAGGATACGTCATCAGCTATGGGAGGGGCCTAACGCACGTGGTCAAGCTTCGCGTGCTTCTAGACACATGTATGCAACTCAGTGTATGTAGCCACGACTGAGTTGCACATCCTCACTAGGACAAATATCCTTATCGTCCTTTTCTTCGTGGCCAAACATGACAAAATGTACAATTGATTATGGCATTTAACGGGTTGTAAACATGTCAAATATACTTCTCTCTCCCGACACAAAGTATCTGGCTCATTCCTGCGGCGCAAGTACACGTAAATAGCACCAAATCATGTCACTATCTTCCTATCACGCTCAAATGTTGAAAATGGCTTAAGTGCGAGAAACGCGAGAAACGCGCATGCTCCGCTAACAGCACTAAACACATTACGATGTCGTAAAGGAGAAGGCGTCATCAGCTTGTGGGCGGGGCCTAACGCACGTGGTCAAGCTCCGTCTCCGTTACCCCAACAGCTGATGACGCCTTCTTCGTTACGACCTATCGTAAAGTGTTTTTTATATTTCCGCTTTAAAGCGGTGTATGCGCATTGGAGCGTTTCTTGTAGTTCTGCCATTTTCAACATTTCAACGTGAGAGGAAGATAGTGACATGATTTGGTGCTATTTACATGTACTTGCGCTGCAGGAATGAGCCAGATACTTTGTGTCGGGGGAGAGAAGTATATTTGACATGTTTACAACCCGTTAAATGCCATAATCGTTATACATTTTTGTCATGTTTGGCCACGAAGGAAATGACGCTACTGATGTCTGTCCTAGTAAGGATGTGCAACTCAGTCGTGGCTACATACACTGAGTTGCATATATGTGGTTACACGTGCTTCGTGGATTTTCCATCTCGGTTACCCCAGCAGGTGATGACGCCTCCTTCTTTAAGACATGTCGTAAAGTGTTCGTGTTATTTCCGTTTTAAAGCGGTGCATGCCCATTGGAGCATTTCTTGTGCTTCTGTCACGTTCAAATGTTGAAAGTAACATTTGAACGTGATAGGAAGATAGTGGCATGACTCATTCTCAAAGAGAGCCGTGTCTACCCGCGGGAGACCAAAGCGACTCTCATGTAAACTGGTGACATTTTCAATCTCCAATCTCAAAGCGAGGCAGCATGACATCACTCGCTCGACCGGGACTATTCATTCTCAAAGAGAGCTGTGTCTACCCGCGAACTACTTCCTGTATTACATAACTCGCTTTCACGGCCAAGTATACATACCGACAATAATTTGTTCGCGATTGATATGCTCCGAAACGGAAAGAGTCATTTCCCAATTATATAGGCCACGTTATGTTTAACAATTCGCTTCTAACTCGGCGGAGTCAGCAGGTCAATGACAAGCCGGATACTGACGAAAAATCATACGCCGCCTACTCACCCCCCAAATTTTGGGGGGATGGCTCCCCTTTACGCGTGAGACTCTTTCTCGCAGTAGGGAGTCTCGCGAGACGAGAATGTGGCATGACTCTGTGCTATTTACGTGTACTTGCGCTGCAGGAATGAGCCCGATGTCGTGGTAGAGAAGTATATTTGACATGTTTACAATCCCTTGAATGCCGTAGTCAATTGTACATTTTTGTCATGTTTGGCGACGAAAAAAAAAGACGATACTGATGTCTGTTCTAGTAAGGATATGCAACTCAGTCGTGGCTACATACAGTGGGTTCCATATATGTAGCTAATTACAGATGATCGGTTGCTGATTGTAATGGTCAAACTTGATTGTGTTGTTCAATTGTATATGCTTTTATTTCATGTGTGTTTGCCGCCTAATATGTACAATGTGGTATTTTCATCTCAGTAGCAAAATGCGATAAAGGTTCATTTCAGGGGCGATAACTCTCTGAGCCATATTTGACTCTTGTAACCACGTGGTAGGAGATTGTGACGTTAGTGGCGCGAACGAAAAAACATGAACGAACTGTTGTTTTCATGAATCCTTCTGGTGATATCGAGGTCTATAAAACGGTAATGTTGACTAATTTTATGCATCTCGTATCTATAAATGCTCTATAAGAATGTAATCTTTCAAGTGAGACATCAATGTAGAGTAGTCGATCTGTGTATCTGGTGTTATAAGCCGTCAAACTTACCATCACGGAGTTTGTACAAATGCGATGTACAACAACAACAACGCCTGGTTGTTTGTCTATTTTGGTAAATGTACCATATGGAAAATACACATCGTCACGTTTAGAAATGCCATGTTTCTTTGGAACTAAGTATAATTTGTAACGAGATGGCATTGTATAACTTCAGAATGTAAACAACTATTGTCGCATTCCTGTGGTACACTGTAAAAATGTTTTGTATGTAAATGTCTTCACATAGTAGCTAGTTCACGTAACTCACTGCAGTCCTTATATGTCTAAATATTACAACTAAATTACGTCATCTATTGTCATTTTGTTGAGGCTGAAAACACTAAGATTTGTTCTTTATATTTGTTTCAGTCAATCATTGTCCAAACCGTCCACATTGTCATACAGTCAAACTGTCATCATAGAGATAATCGGATTGTAACCGTTATAGGCATCAGGCGACATTCGCGCTTGGTGATGTTACAATAAACTGTGTAGAAGAAGGGACAGTGCATTGCGTTTATTATTCAGTCGTTACATTCATTGACGTTTTCGATCAAACCCAGGATGGATTCAGCCAAAGAGAAGTTAGCCAAGGGTGGTATAGAAGGGGGTGAACTTGCCCAAACCAGACTACGTTCAGCCAGTTTAGGGGAACTTCCTAGAACTAGTAAACGAATTCCAAAACCCACAGAGAAAGGCCGGGAATTCCAAATGGAAATGAGAACGCAGAAATTGAACTTAATATTCCGAGAAATGAAGACAAAGTCGGAACAACTCCAAATTCTGATGGACGAATCTGCTCATCCCTTTGAAGTTAGACACAACTATTCAGCGTGGTTATCCATGTACGAGGACTTTCTTCAGCATCACAATACGTATTTACTTCTGGTTACTCCGGATGATGTTGATGTGTTTGAAAATAAACACAATGAACTGAGAAAGTTCAAGGGATCTGTAGAACAGTGGTTTTTCAAATACAAATCACACGAAATGGAGCACGGTGGTCCAGAAGATGTTAAACCTGAAGACAGTGTGTCTCGAGCTGGGAGGAAGAGCAGGACGTCCTCCAGAGTCAGCCATGTGTCGTCCTTACCTGGATCTGTGTCCTCTGCACGTCTCAAGGATCAACGGAAAAGAGCTGAAGTAGCAGCAAAAATGTCAGCTCTACAGAAGAAACGTGAACTGGAACTTGCAAAGTTAAACATTAAGTTACAAGAAGAACAACTTGAACTAGATACTGAACTTGCGGTGGTAGATGCTCAGGAAAAGATTGTAGACCAGTTTGCGAACAGTCAAACTGGCCATCTTGAGCCAACTGAACCAATTTCGAAGTCTCGTTCTACCAAGTCAAAACCGTATCCTTCTGATAATGTACAGTCTGTATTAAATCCTAACGTAAGAGTATTCACATCTGCTCAGAAATCCAGTCACACTGTAAATACTAATCATGTTAATCCTGTTACCAATAATGTTGTTTTTGATGATGTGATGAGTGCCAGTCATAATGTTGATAATACACATGTCACTTCTCAGTTGCAGGATAACAATGTTATTTCAGGTACTGATGTAGTATCCACCCCATCTGATCAGTTGATTTCTTCCGTAGTACGCCATTTACGAAAGCCCATACCTGATATAAAGAAATTTTCAGGTGACCCCCTGGAATACCGTAAATTCATGCGACAGTTTAAAACTAAGGTTGTCACTAATTCGGAAGATGACGACGAACGCATGAATTACCTAGATCAGTTTACGGTAGGTGAAGCCAATAGGATTGTGAATGGGTTTTCTTATTTGGATGCAGAACAAGGGTACAGCGCTGCGTTGAAGGAGATGGAAATCCGGTATGGTGACGCTGAGGTGTTATCAAACGCCTTTGTAAAACGCGCTCTTGACTGGCCCAGTATCAAAACGGACAATCCAAAAGCACTGGATGATTTTGCGATTTTCCTTGTTGAATGTGGTAGTGCAATTCAAGGCATAGAGTCTGTGAAGGTGCTTCAGTACCCTGAGAACATGAAGCGATTGGTAAGTAAACTGCCATTTTACTACCATGACAAGTGGAGAAACATTGTCATGAAGTCAAGGGCCAATAATGAAGTCATTGAATTTCACCAATTAGTTCAGTTCGTGAGAAATGAAGCCAAGAAGGCCACAGACCCCACATATGGCCGCGATGCATTGCGAACTGAAACAAAGCCCAGCATCTGCAAAGGTAAAGGTCAGAAACAAACATTTCCATTCAGATCTAAAGGAAGCTTTGCTATGCAAGTTACGGACACGAAACAGGATGTAAATGAAACAGCCGGAAAAGCTCCAACCAAGGAACCTAGGAGTTATGCATCTGATAGCTTGGTAGGTTCGAAGGAAAATGCTTTTCAGAAACCATGTGTTTACTGTCAGAGTTCCATACATGCCTTGGAAGAATGTGATCGCATCATATTGCTGCCTTATCAGGAGAGGATAAACTTTCTCAAATCAAAGGGGATGTGTTTCGGATGTTTGAAGCAGAATCACCAGCGGAGAGTTTGCCGAAATAAAGCAGTATGTAAATCGTGTCAAGGACGTCACCCTACCATATGCCACTACAATACAGACATGGCTACCGGTTCCAAAAACCTGTTAACAAAGAATGATGACACAGTCCTGGCCACCGCGTGCAATCGTGTAGATGCCAAAAATCAGGGAGATATGGGAATTGGAGATGGTCAAACTACTATGGCGATCGTCCCAGTGACCGTTAAACTCAAAGGCGGTGTGAAGACTGTGCCTACATATGCTTTCCTGGACAGCGGAAGCAGTGTGTCATTCTGCTCTGAACGCCTCATGCGTGAGCTTGGAGCTAGTGGGAAGCAAATGCAGATTACCTTGGATACAATGGGCGTTCCTCATACCATGAAAACATACGTTGTACAGGGCCTGGAGATTAGTGATCTGCATATGGAGAATGTGTTTTCACTTCCTAGGGTGTACACCAAAGAGAAAATGCCGGTAAGCCCAGGTCACATTCCGACAGCAAAAGATGTCTCCGATTGGCCTCACTTACGAGACCTCAACCTTCCACTGATCAACTCGGAAATCGGGTTACTTATAGGCAACAACGTGCCGGACGCATACTCACCTCTGGAACTACGAACAGGTCCTTCAGGAAGTCCTCATGCAACAAGATCACGTCTCGGTTGGATAGTATGGAATGTGATCCGTCCTATCAAATCTTCATCCTATAGCGAGTCGGTCAATAGAGCTGAAGTGACCGCCATTAAAGAGGTAGAGGATCTTGACCACTTAGTGAGGCGCTCTATAAACATGGATTTTCCAGAGCGATCCATAGACGACAAGAGAGAACTCTCTCGAGAGGATCGTAGTTTCCTTCAGAAGATAGACACTACAACGGTTCTGAGGGATGGACATTATTACATCAATTTACCTTTCCGGGATGAGGTCAAATTTCCAAGCAATGAAACACAAGCCTTGAACAGACTTAGAAATTTGAAAACAAAGATGCATTCTAATCCCAAATTCTGTAAGGATTATACTGATTTCATGAGCAACATCTTGGAGAAGAACTATGCAGAAATAGTACCGGCTGACGAACTTCACAATGATGACAACAGGATCTGGTATATACCACATCACGGTGTATACCACCCGAAGAAACCGGAGAAACTCAGAGTTGTTTTTGACTGCACAGCATCTTACAACGGTGTGTCACTGAATGACCATCTGTTACCAGGACCGGATCTAACCAGTAATCTTCTTGCGGTTCTAATGCGATTTAGACAAGAAGAAATCGCCATCATGAGTGACATTGAAACAATGTTTTATCAGGTACGTGTGCCCAAGGAGGACTGCGACTGCATGCGCTTCTTCTGGTGGCCAGATGGGGATATTGAGAAAAGGCCTGTCGCCTACCGCATGTTAGTCCACCTATTTGGTGCGACTTCATCGCCGAGCTGCGCAAGTGCAGCACTACGAAAAACAGCTGATGACAACCAGGAAAACTTCAGTGCTGCTGCTACAAGTGCCATTCGCAAAAACTTCTATGTGGATGATTGTTTGACTTCAGTTGATTCTCCTATGAAAGCCATCTCATTGGTACATGACCTGACAGATCTTTGCAGCAGAGGAGGATTCCGGCTAACAAAATGGGTTAGCAACAGCCACGAAGTTATGGAAGCAATTCCTATGGAAGAAAGGGCCAAGGAAGCAAGATTGCTGAACCTGGATCATGAATCGCTACCATGTGAACGCGCTTTGGGGGTACATTGGTCCGTGGAAAATGACAACTTGGGATTTAACATTAAAATCAGGGACCAAAGGCCAACGAGACGAGGCATACTCTCCATCGTCAGCTCTACTTACGATCCCCTAGGTCTTGCAGCTCCATATATACTTAGTGCTAAAGTGATTCTCCAGAACCTGTGTCAACAAGGTATCGGATGGGATGAAGAGATTTCGGCTGGCCTCCTCCGATCATGGCTGCAGTGGTATGCAGAATTACCTCTGATTGTCAATCTCGAAGTACCAAGATGTTACAAACCAAGGAACTTTGGAACTATTTCGTCCTGTCAAATGCACGTTTTTTCGGATGCCAGTGACATTGGCTATGGGATAGCTGCTTACCTGCGTCTGACTAACGAAAGAAAAGAGACTCACTGCTCGCTGTTAATGGGGAGATCGAGGGTGGCCCCTCTGAAAAAGATAACTACTCCACGCATGGAGCTGACAGCAGCGACAGTAGCCGTACGAACAGCCAAACTGATACTCCGGGAACTTGATTATGCTGTCAGTGACGTCATATACTGGACAGATAGTATGGCGGTATTACGGTATATCGCCAATGAGATTACAAGATTTCAAACATTCGTAGCCAACCGTTTAACGGTCATTCGGGAAGCGTCAGAAGTCCGCCAGTGGCGCTACGTGGATACTAAAGTCAATCCTGCGGACTGCGCCTCCAGAGGAATGACGATGAATAAGCTGTTGCAGAACAAGCATTGGTTGCAAGGCCCAGATTTCCTATGGAAACCGGAATCGGAATGGCCTTCTGATGGAATATCTAGAGACCTGGATCTCGAGGACCCAGACGTGAAGAAGATGGTGAACACTGTCACGGTTGTTCAGTCTTCTCAAGGTATGGCAATGGATCGGTTGATATCACACCACTCAGACTGGTCAAAGCTGAAAAAAACTATAGGCTGGTTTCTTGTTGCTATGCAGAACCTTCAAAGATTTACTGAACAGCGGAAGATCTTTCTCCAGCAGATCAAAGCCACCGAAGATGATCCTTCCTTACAAGTGAGACAGTTGGAGGAGAAAATGCGAGCATACAGAGCGTTGGACGGTGAGGTCTCGCGAAAACTAACGCAGTTACATCTAACTGAAGACATTTATGCACTGGCAGAAAAGAAGTTGATTCAGTACGAACAAAAGCGGTACTATGATGATGAGATCAACACACTTTGCAATGACCATGGCTCCGGATCGAAGTGCCTGAAACGATCGAACACTTTAAGCAGATTGGATCCGATCGTGGTGGATGGTCTTCTACGTGTCGGAGGTCGCCTCAGTCGTGCAACCATCTCATACGAAGCGAAACATCCAGTTATTCTTCCTAAAGGATCCCATCTGTCTCAACTCATCTTGCGACATGTCCATCAGTCTGTGGGACACCTGGGCAAGAATGCGATGTTAACTGTTCTCCGACAAAGGTATTGGATAATCCGTGCTAACTCAGCCATTAAGTCGCTCGTTTCGAAATGTGTGGTATGTCGGAAATATCAAGCTCGTGCTGTCCAGCAAAATGGCCGACTTACCAGAAGACAGAGTGTCTCCTGATCAACCCTGTTTTTCCAGCGTCGGGATGGATTATTTTGGTCCCTTCGAGGTTAAGCGAGGACGAGTACAAATTAAGAGATACGGTGTCATATTCACGTGCCTGAAAAGTCGTGCAGTCCATCTAGAGGTCGCATATTCGCTTGACACAGACTCCTGTATTAACGCTGTGCGTCGGTTCATTTCCAGGAGAGGACCAGTTAAGCTGATCCGATCAGATAACGGAACAAATTTGGTAGGAAGTGAACGTGAAATGCGTGAGGAGATTGAGAGGTGGAATCAATCAAAAATTCACGAGACTCTACTTCAGAATAATATTACCTGGTTGTTCAATCCTCCCTCTGGATCGCATTTTGGAGGCATCTGGGAACGCCTTATTCGCTCAGTACGCAAGGTCCTCTACTCTCTCCTGCAGCAGCAAATTCACAGACTCGACGATGAATCATTACAAACTGTGTTCTGTGAAGTAGAAGCGATTCTCAATGGCCGACCCATTTCCGTAGTTCCAAACGACCCGGGGGACTTGGAAGTCTTAACACCGAATCACCTTTTGCTTCTGCAACCTGGAGAGCTGTTACCTCCAGGTATATTCAGCAAAACCGATACCTATGTGAAACGTAGGTGGCGCCAGGTACAGTACTTGGCCGACCTGTTTTGGAGTAGGTGGCTGAAAGAATATCTGCCACTACTCCAAGAGCGGCAAAAGTGGTTGGTTCCAAGGAGAAACGTGCATGTTGGTGATATCACACTAGTTGTTGACAATACACCTAGGAATTCATGGGCTCTTGCCCGAGTGCAAGAAGTGATCACTGACAAAAGGGGATTTGTCCGAATGGTCCGAGTTAAGACCAAATCAACCGTCCTCTTAAGACCTGTCGACAAACTTTGTCTGATCCTTGAAGCAGATACTTGACTTGTCGTAAACTGAACAATGCTTCACTACAGTAGGACTACGTTATTCTTCGAACTATTTGACCATAATTAGTGTAGGTTAGAATTGGTTCGCTTGCCCTCCCCATTTCGGGGCCTGGCATGTAATGGTCAAACTTGATTGTGTTGTTCAATTGTATATGCTTTTATTTCATGTGTGTTTGCCGCCTAATATGTACAATGTGGTATTTTCATCTCAGTAGCAAAATGCGATAAAAGGTTCATTTCAGGGGCGATAACTCTCTGAGCCATATTTGACTCTTGTAACCACGTGGTAGGAGATTGTGACGTTAGTGGCGCGAACGAAAAAACATGAACGAACTGTTGTTTTCATGAATCCTTCTGGTGATATCGAGGTCTATAAAACGGTAATGTTGACTAATTTTATGCATCTCGTATCTATAAATGCTCTATAAGAATGTAATCTTTCAAGTGAGACATCAATGTAGAGTAGTCGATCTGTGTATCTGGTGTTATAAGCCGTCAAACTTAACATCACGGATTTTGTACAAATGCGATGTACAACAACAACGCCTGGTTGTTTGTCTATTTTGGTAAATGTATTATATGGAAAATACACAGTGTCACACGTTTAGAAATGCCACGTTTCTTTGGAACTAAGTATAATTTGAATGTAAACAACTAATTGTCGCATTCCTGTGGTACACTGTAAAAATGTTTTGTATGTAAATGTCTTCACATAGTAGCTAGTTCACGTAACTCACTGCAGTCCTTATATGTCTAAATATTACAACTAAATTACGTCATCTATTGTCATTTTGTTGAGGCTGAAAACACTAAGATTTGTTCTTTATATTTGTTTCAGTCAATCATTGTCCAAACCGTCCACATTGTCATACAGTCAAACTGTCATCATAGAGATAATCGGATTGTAACCGTTATAGGCATCAGGCGACATTCGCGCTTGGTGATGTTACAATAAACTGTGTAGAAGAAGGGACAGTGCATTGCGTTTATTATTCAGTCGTTACACTTCAGTTATAATTTGTGAAATTTCCACGAATTGGGAACACTTGAAAACAGTAGTTTGGTATCCATTTGTGGCATTATTTTATTCACTGTGTCAGCAGTGAACTCGTAGATTTGCGTTTATAGTATACATATAGGGTTTTTTTCTGAATGATGCACTGAATATAGCCACTGTTAACTTGCTAGTAGTATACAAAGCGTATTTAAGGGTCTATTGACCTCAAAAATTTGCATATTAGGGAGGTCACGGGAGGGTCACAAAAGGTCAATGAGTGCATAGTTCCGGCAGAAAGACCAATCAGCCAATCAGAAGCGAGTATTGTGTCACATGGGGTCATGTGGTGGTGGTGGGTGGTGGGTTTTAAGATGGCGGCTGTGGTGGTGGTGGGTGGTGGGTTTAAGATGGCGGCTGTGGTGGTGGTGGGTGGTGGGTTTAAGATGGCGGCTGTGGTG
>JAVTVY010046519.1:0-19983 GCA_036873755.1 Hanleya hanleyi
AAGTGCACTTTGCTCTCCACGTCGTACAAAATCTGGCCCAAGGTCTTGTCGTCGGAATTTGATTGTTGAATTAGGGCGATATCATCATCATCGGCCCTCTTCTTGCGATGCGCGGGAGATCCCGCTGTCTCGATAATGGTGCCTACGGGCTCCTCTACCTGCAAACATGGCTGCGGAACAGGGTGTCCTGTGCATTGTTGTCGCAGCAACTAACTGGTCAGTGTGAAAAGCCAACCACATTCCTCGCATATATGCTTCGGTGCCCCATGCACTGTCCGTTCGTGATGCCGTAGAGTGTCCAGGCGATGAAATAGTTTCCCGCACCTCGTACAGCTATACCGGGCGGTTCCGTCGTGCTTGGTAGCCTCATGGCGGCGCAAGTCGTGCAGACGAGTGAATGATTTCGAGCACGTAGTACAAGTGAACACCTTGGTGGTTGACAGAGTCTGATGAAACGGCCAGGCCGCTTCCCTTTTATAGCACGCTAGCCGTTTATCTATTTTTATCACATTCTGTTCAACTACCCTCAAGTCGAGGATCGAGATGTACTGGTGTACGACTGAGCCGCATTACGAGCGTGTGTGTGTAGGTGTGGGCAGTGGATTTTAAATCCGGAACCTTGTCAACATCCGGGTTTCCCAGTGGGTTTTTCTCGTCGTTCCTTCGTCTTCCATCCGAGTCATTTGATGTTAATCTGGGTCCTCAGCGCACGCGCGTGTCTGTGTATGTGTGGGCAGTGGATTTTACATCCGGGACGTTGTCAATATCCGGGTTTCCCAGTGGTTTTTTCCCGTCGTTCCTCCGTCTTCCATTCGGGCACTGTGGTTTTACATCCGTGTCTTCATCTTACATCCGGGGTTTTCCATGTTTACTCTCACGTGACCATTACAGAGCAGACTTCAACGATCAGCATGTGAACATATAGAGAATATGCGCCTTATTACGGTATGCGTCATTGCATGGGTGAATGCGTTCATTCGATGGGGTGGCTAATTAGTTTAGTCACAAAAAGGTGACATTGGTCACCCTATCCACCTTCCAATTTTCGTTGGGGCGTTGTTGACAGGCCCATTCTGAGGGATCCACGGTCTGCAGCTGCTCTAGCATCGCCTCCAGTGACGCACGATTGGCAATGGTGAACGGCTGGTCAAATACCCTGATGTTGGCACTGCAATAGACATACCGAGGTTTCTCTGTCTCCGTATGCTCCAGCACATAGCCAAAAGCGACATTTAATTTAAAGGCCGTGGCTTGGTCATTGAAGATGGCTTCCACGTAGCTCCGTAGACGGGCGAGTTCGGTCAGTCGGAAATTGTAGACATCTTGAATAGGGCGACGACGGTGGAAACAGTGCCGTATCATGGGCCAATGGCGCTGATAGATGTCACTCACTGGATGGTCTTCGTGTAACAGATCGCTAGGAACATCTATGGGTTCGTTCGCGAAGTGTACTTTACCCTCCACGTCGTACAAAATCTGGCCCAAGGTCTTGTCGTCGGAATTTGACTGTTGAATTAGGGCGACATCATCATCGGCCCTCGTGCGATGGGTGGGAGTTCCCGCTGTCTCGATATTGGTGCCTACGGGCTCCTCTATCTGCAAACGTGGCTGCGGAACAGGGTGTCGTGTGCGTTGGTCAGTTTGAGAAGCCGACCACATTCATCGCATGGACGCTTGGGTGGCCCATGTTTTGAACGTTCGTGGCGCTGTAAATGATCCGGGCGCTGAAACGACAGTGTACATATCGTACAGCTATACCGGGCGGTTCCGTCATGCTTGGTAGCCTCATGGCGGCGCAAGTCGTGCAGACGAGTGAATGATTTCGAGCACGTAGTACAAGTGAACATCTTGGCGGTTGACAGTGTCTGATGAAAAGGCCAGGCCGCTTCCTTTTTATAGTATGCTGTGATCTATTTGTGATCTATTTTTAGCACACTCAGTTCAACTACCCCCAAGTCGAGAACCGAGATGTATTGGTGCACGACTCAGCCGCGTTGTGCGCGCGCGCGCGTGTGTGTGTGTGTGTGTGTATGTGTGAGCTGTGGATTTTACATCCGGGACCTTGTCAACATCCGGGTTTACCACCACCGAGCGTTGACGCCCATCAACGCCCGGTTTTGGTGGTAGTTGCGGTGGGGCGGAGCTCTTCGATATCGCATCCGGGACCGTGTCAAAATCCGGGTTTCCCAGTGGGTTTCTCCCGTCGTTCCTCCGTCTTCCATCCGGGAACTGTGGTTTTACATCCGGGTCCTCATCTGACATCCGGGTTTTTCCATGTTTACTGTCACCTGACCGGAACCGGAAGTTGTCAGAAGATAGGTGGTGACCCCTGTCGGAAGTAGTAGGTCAATCAAACACTAGTCAGAGAGGAAAGAGCGAGGAGAAAGATTAGACCCGCCTCACTAACTGTATTGTAGATGTATTGATAATAAGAAGTTTGAGTATCTATGATGACCCATATTGAACGGAAGTGACCTTTGACCCATGCGCACCATAATTATCTGGCACCATAATTATCTGGTATTCTGCAAGAGCATTTGGACACTTGTTGAACAAAATAATTTGCATATGACCTCTGTGCGGTGACTTCCGCTTCCGTTCACGCCACCGGAACTGGTCATTGACCCCTGCGCGCGCTGACAAAATAATACCGGATAAAGATTGCGTGCAGTGGCCAAAGGTCACTTCCGGTCACTTGAACGGTAGCGGAAGTGACCTCACACAGGTCATATGCAAATTCCGGTCCCGGATGTAATATCGCCGAGCTCCGCCCACCGGAACTACCACCAACACCGGGCGTTGACGGGCGTCAATGCTCGGTAGTGGTGGCGGTAAACCCGGATGCTGACAAGGTCCCGAATATAAAATCCACTGCCCACACATACACCCACACACCCACACACACACGCGCGGAATGCGGCTCGGTCGTACACCAGTACATCTCGGTTCTTGACTTGGGGGTAGTTGAACTGATTGTGCTAAAAATAGATCACCAGCTAGCGTGCTATAAAAGGGAAGCGGCCTGGCTGTTTCATCAGACACTGTCAACCACCAAGATGTTCACTTGTACTACGTGCTCGAAATCATGCACTCGTCTGCACGACTTGCGCCGCCATGAGGCTACCAAGCATGACGGAACCGCCCGGTATAGCTGTACGATATGCACACTGTCATTTCAGCGCCCGGATCATTTACAGCGCCACGAACGTTCAATTCATGGGCCACCCAAGCGTCCATGCGAGGAATGTGGTCGGCTTCTCAAACTGACCAACGCACACGAGGAGCCCGTAGGCACCAATATCGGCACAGGGCCGATGATGATGTCGCCCCAATTCAACAGTCAAATTCCGACGACAAGACCTTCGGCTAGATTTTGTACGACGTGGAGGGTAAAGAACACTTCACGGACGAACCCATAGATGTTCCTAGCGATCTGCTACACGAAGACCATCCAGTAAGTGACATCTATCAGCGCCATTGGCCCATGATACGGCACTGTTTCCACCGTCATCGCCCTATCCAAGATATATACAATTTCCGACTGACCGACCTCGCCCGTCTACGGAGCTACGTGGAAACCATCTGCAATGACCAAGCTATGGCCTTCAAATTAAATGTCGCTTGTGGCTATGTGCTGGAGCATACGGAGACAGAGAAATCTCGGTATATCTATTGCAGTGCCAACGTCAGGATATTTGACCAGCCGTTCACCATTACCAATCGTGCGTCACTGGAGGCGATGCTGGAGCAGCTGCAGACCGTGGATCCCTCAGAATGGGCCTGTCAACAGCGCCCCAACGAAAATTGGCAGGTGGATAGGGTGACTAATGTCGACTAAACTGATTAAACACTCCATCGAATGAACGCATTCACCCATGCAATGACGGATACCGTAATATGGCGCATATTCTCTATATGTTCATATGCTGCATTCAGGTCTGCTCTGTAATGGTCACGTGAGAGAAAACATGGAAAAACCCGGATGTAAGATGAAGACCAGGACGTAAAACCACAGTACCCGGATGGAAGACAGAGGAACGACGGGAAAAACCACTGCGAAATCCCGATGTTGACAATGTCCAGGGTGTAAAATCCACTGCCCACACACACAAACACACGCGCGCTGAGGAACCGGGTGTAAAACCACAGTACCCGGATGGAAGACGGAGGAACGACGGGAAAAACCCACTGGGAAACCCGGATGTTGACAAGGTCCCGGATGTAAAATCAACTGCCCACACATACACACACACACGGGCAATGCGGCTCTGTCGTACACCAGTACATCTCGGTCCTCGACTTGGGGGTATTTGAACTGAGTGTGCTAAAAGTAGATCACCAGCTAGCGTGCTATAAAAGGGAAGCGGGCTGGCCGACTCTCTCTCAACCACCAAGATGTTCACTTGTACTACGTGCTCGAAATCATTCACTCGTCTGCACGACTTGCGCCGCCATGAGGCTACCAAGCACAACGGAACCGCCCGGTATAGCTGTACGAGGTGCGGGAAACTATTTAATCGCCTGGACAGTCTACGATGTCAGGAACGGACAGTGCATGGGGCACCGAAGCATCTATGCGAGGAATGTGTTTAGCTTTTCAAACTGACCACTCAGTTGCTGCGACACCAACGCACAGGACATCCTATCATGCAGGTAGCGGAGCCCATTGGCACCAGCATCGAGACAGCGGGAACTCCCGCCCATCGCACGAGGGCCGATGATGCTGATGTCGCCCTAATTCAACAGTCAAATTCCAACGACAAGACCTTGGGCCAGATTTTGTACGACGTGGACAGCAAAGTACACTTCGCAGACGAACCCATAAATGTTCTCAGCGATCTGTTACACGAAGACCATCCAGTGAGTGACATCTATCGGCGCCATTGGCCCATGATCCGGCAATGTTTCTACCGTCATCGCCCTATTCAAGATATCTACACTTTCCGACTGACCGACCTCGTCCGTCTACGCAGCTACGTGGAAGCCATCTTCAACGATCAAACTACGCCCTTCAAGTTGAATCTGGCGTTTGGTTATGTGCTGCAGCATAAGGAGACAAACCAAGTCCGATACTTTTACCCGAGCAGTAACATCTGGATATTTGACCAACCGTTTACCATCATTAACCGGGCGTCGCTAGAGATGATGCTGGAGAAACTGGACACCGTGGATCCCTTGGAATGGGCCCAGCAACAACGCCCCAACACCAAGTGGACAATGGAGAGGGTGACCAATGTTACGTTTTTCGTTACCAAGCAGACCGACCACCTCATCGGTTGAACGCGTCACCCGTGTACTGATGAATACCATAACATGCCGTACATACTCTATATGTCTACATGCTGATCGTTGACTTGAGCTCAGTAAACACTTGTACCTAATGCGACGGTGCGTTAAATAATAAAACATGGTGTTTGATATTTCAGTTTGTTTTGCTGTGAAAATACTAAACATACACAGGGCGGCTCCCCCAGCCTGGGTATGATGTAACATTGGGGATAATAAACTGTATGAACATTGCTGAACTTGTTGTTATTCAGGACAACCGCTATCCAATTGTATAATACAGAACACATATTGTATAATACAGGACATATATGGTACAATACAGGACAGATATGGTATAATACAGCACAGATTTGGTATAATACAGGGCAGATACTGTATAATACAGCACAGATTTGGTATAATACAGAACAGATATTGTATAATATAGGACAAATATGGTACAATACAGGACAGATTTGGTATAATACAGGACAGATATTGTATAACACAGGACAGATATGGTATAATACATCACAGATATGGGATAATGCAGGACAGATATGGTATAATAGAGGACATATGCTGTATAATACAGGACATATATGGTAAAATACAGGACAGATATGGTATAATACAGCACAGATTTGGTATAATACAGGACAAATACTGTATAAATACAGCAGAGATTTGGTATAATACTGGACAGATATTGTATAATACAGGACAGATACTGTATAATACAGCACAGATATGGTATAATTCCGGGTAGATATTGTATAATACAGGACAGATATGGTATAATACAGCACAGATATGATATAATGCGGGACAGATATGGTATAATTCAGATGCAGAACAGATATGGTATAATACAGCAAAGATATGGTATAATGCTCACCCCACAGGACGCATGCGGACCAAGGATGGTCCATCTCTACATCAAATACCTTAATTCACCGCCCCAAAATGGCCACTTTGGCTACTACTCCTACTGATTACGTCATCAATGACGTCACAGATGACGAGAACGCCCCTCAAATCGGGATGTACACCCTGAGAGCTACAAGATGATACCTTCCACGACACATTTGGACTAATAGTGGTCCATTTCTACCCCAAATACCTTCCTTCACTTATCCAAAATGCCCACTTTCGCTACTACTCGTACTGATGACGTCACAGATGCTGTGGACAGCCCTCAAATCGGGTCTACACCCCGAGAGCTACAAAATAACACCTCCCACGACACATCCGGGCCAATAGTGGTCCATCTCTATCCCAAACACACCCCCAAGCACCCCCAAAATGACCACTTTAATTACTACACCCAACTGCGCATGCGCAGATTGACGCGACAAAAGCAACGAAAGCTTCACTTTGACACTTCCCACGACCCATTTGGACCAATAGTGGTCCATCTCTACCCCAAACACACCCCCACGCACTCCCAAAATGCCTGCTTTCTAAAGTACTGCCAGATTACGCATGCACAGACCAAAAATTGTTTAATAAAACTGCTAAATTGTCATCACAAAGGCTTCCTATTTTGTTGATCAGGCACATACTTGCAGATTGTAATGCCCGATTTTGAAATCTAAGACGGTACAAATGGACATATTTTATTTGACGAAAATTCTAAATCATTCTTCATGAAAATATCCCACTAATGTAGTCATATTGTTGAAGATCCTCAAAAATATACACAGTTATTATGAAGTTTCAGATATCACAAGCTATCATGACACTAATCTTGCTGACAACCCGTACTATGCCAGCGGTCTGTCAATTTTAACGTGTGCACTACACTTGCCTGACCTCCCCATAACCTCTGCACATTGCCTCAGTGATTCGGTCGTGCAAAATGAAATCTATATTATCTCAAGATCGATCCCGTTTTTGAACAGTCGAAATAAAAAAGTTATATGGCAAGACGAGTTGTTGTTGTTGTTTATCGAATAATGTTTACGAATCTTTCTGCGAGATTTCCTGCTATGTTTTATAATTTCTTGATTGCTGATTACTGAGCTATTGTGATTTATACTTCGAGAAGAATGAACAGATTCTTCTTAACTAGATTCCTAGGTTTGAATTGATCATTTCTTCTGAGTCGAGGGTGCATGCCCTTTTTGAATAAAGAAATCAAGAAATAATAAAAAATAATTATAAATCAAATTTTCATCAAAAGTATTTCAGCTCAGAACTTGCTATAGCAATCCCCTAATGCATGTTCATGCCAAAAATCAAGGTTCTAATGTCAACGGTTCTCCTTATTTTGCCGACGGAAGGATTCGGATGGACTGACTGACTGACTGACTGACTCACTCACTCACTCATCGTCGTTAGTGCGTCCATGCGTTAAGACGGGCATTGGGGACGCCTCACGGGCGTTGTGCACGCCTAACTCACTCACTCACACACACGCGCACATACACTCACACTCACAGGTAACTCTACAAGGTAGCTGGATGGAAAAATAGGCCGTTATCTACTCCAAACGCACTCCACTGCACCTCCGAAACTTTCGCTTTCGCTACTACTCCCACTGAGGTGACGTGGACATCCCTTCAAGTCGTGGTCTACACCCTGAGAGCTACAAAATAACACCTCCCACGACACATTCGGACCAACAGTGGTCCATCTTTACCCCAAACACATCCCACGCACCCCCAAAATGACCACTTTACTTACTACACCCAACTGCGCATGCGCAGATTGACGCGACTTCCAATAAAAACACGCCATTCTGACTCTACCCCACACAAGCTTCACTTTGACACCTCCCACGACCCATTTGGACCAATAGTGGACCATCTCTACCCCAAACACACCCCCACGCACCCCTAAAATGCCTGCTTTCTATACTACGGCCAGACTGCGCATGCGGAAACTATTGAAAGTCCAGTCGGATGCTCCTCCACGAGAGCTTCAATATAAAACCTCATACGACACCATAGGACCACTAGGGGCTCACCTAGACCCCAAAACGTCCACCCAGTATGGACCTAGCCACTGAGTCAGTAGGCCTATGGGCCAATATACAGCCCTACCCGGTACGTGGACATTTCGAAAAATTTCACCGCTTAACTTCGAGACCCTTCCCATCGTTTTCTACATGGTGAGACGTGAAAAAGAAGACAGGCAACCCATGTGACCTTGCCTTTCCAGCTGAGGTCAAAATACTCGCTTCTGATTGGCTGCCACGTCCTCCACTTGACTTCCACAGAGGTCATAGGTCAATACTACTGTAAATCCTGTGACTATACTACTCACCGTCCTGCTAAAACAGGGCATTTTCTGATAAACAAGGGCTGATTATAAAAGTAGGATCATACCCTTATAAAAAAAAACCGTGGTTTACCATACATTACCATAGGGTAAAGTATGGTAATGCATGGTAAACCACGGTTCTGTATGGTAATGTATGGTAAATCCGAGGTAAAATATTGTATGGTAAAGTTCACCGTGGTTTACCATACAACGAACCGTGGTGAACCACGGTATTCCAGGCTGAACCATGAACATCCATGGTAATGTATGGTAAATCCGAGGTAAAAGATTGTATGGTAAAGTTTACCGTGGTTTACCATACAACGAACCGTGGTGAACCACGGTATTCCAGGCTGAACCATGAACATCCGTGGTAATTTATGGTGAATCCATGGTAAAAGATTGTATGGTAAAGTTTACCTTGCTTTACCATACAACGAACCGTGTTGAACCTCAGTATTCCAGGCTGAACCATGAACATCCATGGTAATTTATGGTGAATCCAGGTAAAAGATTGTAGGTAAAGTTTACCGTGGTTTACCATACAACGAACCGTGTTGAACCTCAGTATTCCAGGCTGAACCATGAACATCCATGGTAATTCATGGTGAATCCGTGGTAAAAGATTGTATGGTAAAGTTTACCTTGGTTTACCATACAACGAACCGTGGTGAGCCATGGTATTCCAGGCTGAACCATGAAAATCCATGATAATGTATCGTCAATCCATACGGTAATAAATATGGTAATAAAATGTATGGTCAATTTTACCATGCTTTACCATACAACGAACCGTGGTCAACTATGATGTTCAATGGTAGACTGTGAAACTTCATTGTTCAAATCTGTGGTAACAAATCATAATAGTAAATCAAACATCAGACGAACCGTGGTAATTCAGGTTCACAATACCCAGCAATCTAGTGTCACATGTATGTACCATACACTTTTCTGAGACAATTTGTGTTTCTATGAAATGTTCCCTAAAAGTTGATCTTTGTAGAAAACAAGAGTTTCTTACAATAATAAAGTTTTATTTCATAATTATTACTTTCGAAATATCACACAAAATTGCCAAACTATAGGTTTACATACATATTCCATTACAAATAATGGCTCACATATCCATATATCCACACAGTAAAACCACTGATAAAACGTAGGTTTTTTTCCTACCATACATTGACTGTAAAAACGTCCTGTTGAGTTCACACCTTAATCACACTAGCTCGCGCTAGCAGACAATGACACCGTTCAATAAGCCATGAAGATACTTCATATGTACCGGTACATCCGACTTAATCGTGGATAAAACAACATGGTGCCACTGCCATCAAATTTGCTTGCTGTTTCAAATGGGCGCATCAACAATGCAAGGCACTTCGTGAGCATGCATACGACGTTCGTAAGTCTTTGTTATATTCTCCGTTTCAGAACCACATATAGGCACTTTAATAAAATACACCATTTACACCTCTGCTTGGAGACTGTAAAGATCATAACTTGCCTTTTCTTACGGCTGAAAAAGGACTTTTTGTTTGGTTAGTAATCATGCATTCAGATGAATGCTATATATGCCGATCGTATACAGCTCATAATGTGATGAATTATATAGTTTCAATCAAAAATAAAACAACAATCTATTAAATAACCGATATATTCATACATATGACAATACTCGCGCTGATAAATCACCGCCAGGCCGTAAATTATAAAGAAGAGTTGTCTTTCTTATTTGGCCGATAGATGGCGCGCTCATCGTGACGGAAACGAGGCTAAAATGTCGAGGAGTTGTGGGTTGTTTCATGGTTTGTGTGAGAAAATTCGCGTTGTTTTGACTCTTCACTGTAACCCAGCTGGCCTACTGTGTGGTCAAGCAAAGTTGATCGTTTGATCGACTAAACTGAGTAGCTCAACAATGAATATGATGTTGTGTTCATGGTGTTACTCGTCGAGCGGACCGGGGTGGCGGATTATGGAAATGCCGCAACAACAACAACAATGATATGAACAACGATACCTGGGGCTGGGGCATTGACACTGTGTGTCATTGTCAAGTCAACTGTCCAATGAAGAATGGCAAAGTCCAGAAAGTTGCAGCCCGAGTTTTGAGATTTAGCAGTGAGTATTTATTTTGTCTGTCTATGTAATTGTTTTATGATACAAAAACTTGCTGAGTCAACATTTTTTTTATTGTGCACAAAGCCAGCATTGGCAAAGGTTGTGTTTATAAATGAAACTTGATTGCGAAACATGTATCTTAAACACCAAAAATGTGCAAACATAGAGATTATAATATGGTTCTATGATATCGACAACTTCAAAAAAATGAAAATTATATGTTAGTAAAAACATTTTGTATCTCTTGATTGTTTGACTAATTGTTTGACTGAAACTTGAAGAATAATAATTATCAAGTTTTGAAAATAATGATATAGTGGTTGCACCATTTTATAAGGAGAAAACCAGCATGCATAACATTGGTAAAAAGACATGAACAGAGAGAATTGATGTCACAAATATTTGGGTTTTTTTATTAGATAACAGGCCAGGTACTTACTTGACTACATGAATAATAGAACCATTTCCAAAACCTTCAGTGACATACTGTACATGTTAATAATTGTAATATTGTGAAACGTTAATTTCTACATGTACAGTACTGAAACAGTAATTTGAATCAAAATATGTATTTTGTATTATTGTAAATTGTATATACAAATTGTCCTTTTCACGAACAGGTGACATCGCAATCACAGTCAGAGGTAGCAGAATTGCGGAAAGAAGTAGCTGATCTACAGCGGGCAGTCGCAGACCTTCAGGAAACAAAAAAGGCCCTCAGGGCAACGAATGAATCCTTAGTGACTACAGTTTCTTCCCTTGCCGGTTAGTTGAATTTGGAGGAATTAATCGAAAGTCTTACCAAGTAATTCTCCTTAAGTAAAATTTGTATCGTAGTTAGCCCCGTGGGGCTGCTGGGTGTCGTTAAAAGGAATAGGGCCTCAGTCCCAGTATGCTTGTCGTAAGACCCGACTAAATTGGGGAATAGCAAGCTCTCTATAGTAACAAATTTCATAAATAGTAAGCTCGTTATATTTAGCAAAGTTAAGAAATTATCAATATTGTGAAAGGGGTTGTCGTCGCCGTGTTGCTGAAATATAACTGGTGCGACGTTGATTTGAACTCACTCGTATCGTAGTTAGTAAACAGGCGGGCTCTATAAATTATGTGAACCATAGCAACCGGGGTATAGAATCCAGCATATTTACCTCATTATGCCTTGGTTTGAACTCTTAATTGATTTTAAGTTTGGAATGTACCCATATGGCATATAAATTATAAAACCATGAATATTTCTCTTTTCAGGTCTTCCATCCTTGGTGGAAAAGTTATCCGATTTACTTCAGCCCCAACAACGAACCAGTCTGCCAACCCAGCATCTCGCTACTGTAAGCCCCAGTGAGTCAACGATCCACCACCAAGACGACCACTGTGTCACAGTGAGACCATCCTCCCCGACAACATCTGACACCAGCCCAGTCGTTGTCGATGTTTCTAGAGATGGAATGGAATGGCCATTCACCCGGGTGACCACGGAAGACACATCGGAGGCAGGTGAAGAATCTTTGGTAAGCTGTTTTCACATTTTGGGAATGTAAGCTTCATAATTTTGATAAGCATGAATATTGTCTGCTATTTGTTACTTAAACATTGAATGAGATGCGATAATGTTTTCTTATGCATACAACATAAAATCTGCAACTTATTTTCCTAAAAAGTCTCATTCATGGGACTAACGTAATGTCGTATTACATCATATCTTGTCTTTTCAGTTTTTTTTTTGTATTTTCACTTCTCTTTTCACACAACACTGATAAGCATGACCATTCTCGGCTATTTGTTACTTGCAAATTGAATCACATATGATATTGTTTTCCCTGTGCATATCAAATACATACAGATTATTTTCATAGAATTGAATTGAAATAAAAGGCATTGATGGGACTAATCCATTGCATCAAATTTTGCCATTTCAGTTTTCCATATCTTCTGGAATTTTAAGACTCGAGGAAGATGATGAACACCCTCCTTCAAGCTCTGTATCGTGACGAGTTTCTATCCATGCATTCTGTTGGCGGGGGAAGCGAACCGGGGGCCTCCAAGCAAAGCCAGGCATGGATCCCAGTCATGTCCGGGAGATTGCAAGTAAGTATAACAGACACTTTTTTGTGAAAATTAATTGGTGGCAATAAAAAAATCAACCTGAATAAAGCCTATATGCACATCAGCTTCTCTCAGTTGAGGTCAGTTCCTTGTAGGGGCCATTTCCATAGACTGGTATGCATAGGGTCCATTATAACTACACTTGAACTCATGGCAACCTGGAAAGAGTTACACCATCGCACCCCGTCGCACAATTTTTCCTCAGAATCATTATGCGTTTATTACTCTGCTCCCATCTTTGTAGACCTGGTTATGTCCCCATCAATTATATTGAACCATCTCTATTGTTGACTATTCAGTCAATGTTACCACTTTAATAATAAGCTGTATTATTTTACTTGACAAATATCATAGACTTGAGTTACCTCCCTTTGAAAGATGTAGACCTGGTTGATGTGGCCATCTTAAAATGATAAGGAACATTCTCTTGTGTTGATTATTCAGTCAGTGGTACCACTTTATTTATACGCTGTATTATGTTACTTGACACGAATCATAGAATTGAGTTACCTCCCTTTAAAAGATGTAATTCTATGTTGGTCAGTTTACAGCTTGGGGTATAATATCTGCAGTTTATCTATAGTATATATTTCTTTCTTTTTCAGATTCAGTGCAGCAACAATTCCACCAGAAGACATTGTCGGAGATAAAGTTCTTCATGCGAGAGAAACTTAACAACGCTGCAAAGAATTTGAAATGAAGACAGCTGAAGAAATGAGGGGATAACATTGATTGTTACTTTAGTATAGGAAACAGACACACAAGGAAAGACCGACTCACATATATCATGTTTACTGTATAAATATTTTGTCTTGCTTCATTAAATCAGTTGAAACTTCACCCAACCATTTTTTCTTTTATTCGTTCCTGGGAAATAAGTCTGCACTTTCTTATCCGATGAGTTGCATTTGCAGTGAATTCGAGAGTTGCTGTTGCAGAATCACAGTTTCATTGTTTGTGGAACCCCACTTTATCTCCACACAGCCATCATTTTCTTAAAAGTTTACCATTAACAATACTCATTCTGATACAGTTCTTTTAGAGACCATTATATTCGATTTTGAACAATTGTCTGTAGAAAATTGCATGGTGAAAAAATATGATAATTTGTTAATTTATGGGGAGTGTGTTTTAGATACCATGGTAATTTGTTGACTAATTGTAAGGTAAAATATCACAATGAATCCCAAGATTGGATGATTACCACGGTTAAAAAGCCATGATAAAAGTATGGTAAAAAAATTGTATGCTAATTGCATGAGGCAGAATATGATAATTTGGTAATTTATGGTGAATGGTTTGTAGATACCATGGTAATTTGTAGGTTAATAGTAAGGTAAATACCACGGTGAATCCCAGGATTGGATGAATAACACGGTTAAAAACTATGGTAAAAGTATGGTAAAAAAACCCACGGTTTTTTGGGACAGGTAATTACCATGGTAATTACCACGGTTTTGTATGGTAATTTGTATGGTAATTACCACGGTAATTTGTATGGTAATTACCACGGTTTTGTATGGTAATTACCACGGTAATTTGTATGGTAATTACCACGGTTTTATATGGTAATTACCACGGTAATTTGTATGGTAATTACCACAGTTTTGTATGGTAATTACCACAGTAATTTGTATGGTAATTACCACGGTTTTGTATGGTAATTACCACGGTTTTGTATGGTAATTACCACGGTAATTTGTATGGTAATTACCTGTCCCAAAAAACCGTGGTTTTTTTACCATACTTTTTACCGTGGTTTTTTTTTTTATAAGGGTACAGATTCGAACTATTTTATTTAGTAACGGCTTCGGAAAATATGAGCCGTCCAGTATTTCCCCATCAACTTCATCTGGCGCCGGGCCTTGGTCGTACATAGTAGAGAAATATACCACCGGAACTAGCTTTCCAGTTCCAGCATGAAGAGACCGAGCTGTGTAATAATTCTTGATAATGAATCACTGTAAGTAGGAAACGTCTAAGGTGCATGAACTTCGTGGGAGAAGAAAGGCCATTCATCAAAGGAAAAATAGGAAGCAATGAAATTCTATACTAAGGAAGCTCTAGATTAAATGTGACTATATATCGATCATCGATCAGGTTGCGTTTGTGATAGATCGAAACAGTCAGAATAAGATCATTAATATTAAATGGAGGGAAATCCCTGCCTATAATTTCATGGTTGCAGGCTTTCCTACAGATATCGGGGTTTTGCCTGGAAGCCGAAGTTGATATATAGTTTTCCGGTGCGGGTTTTCTGTATATACCTCTATCTTCAGAAAAGTTGAAATGAGTTGCAAGGATCCGTATGGAATCAAAAGGATGTGGTACGTTAAGACGAGAGAGAGAGAGAGAGAGAGAGAGAGAGAACTAAGGTTTGTCGCGTTCAGCAATATTTCAGCTATTTAGCGACGACACCTCCCGTCCAGGTCATTTCTGGGCAAAGTCACATCGTGACTAGCGGGTGGATGTAAAACTAGGATTGCGGGAAAATGGACTTTGCGCCCACAACTGTGGAAAACCACTGTCAAGTGGGTCTAGGTCATCTTCACATATCAAATTAAATGCTACACTAACGTTCCGTCACGTGTAGTGTTCGGCTTGGATATGAGAAGATGGGTCTAGGTGGGCCCTACGTGATCTAAATCGGTCGTGCAGCCTTGAAGTGCACACTAGCCACGGTTTCGCGCAAAGTTTCCTAATTTTTTTTATCTTCCCTTTTTAATAACTGATATCTATAATACAATCCTGTTAGACGTAACCATTCCTCCTAACGGGCATATAACAATTGCTGGTTGATCGCGCCTACACGCCACTACATAGTTAATCGTTGACAGGGTGACAACAGTGAATATTTGGCAGGCCAAAATCCGCACTTTTTCGGGCGCGAAATTGATGATTCCTTTTTAGCGATAAAATTTTACACATGAGCAGTGTGACTAACGTCACAGGACCTACGAAGTAGAGTAGGCATTAGGACTCGAACGCGAACTGAACTCTTGGAAATCCCCACCCCCAGTTGAAATCCTGCCTATATTAAGATGGGCACTGCCCAAGTCAGAATCGCACCAGAAATTTTCATCAAAAGTAGGTCAGCTCAGAACTTGTTGGTAACAGTCTCCTAATGCGCCTTCATTCCAAAAATAAATAACGATCGCCGATTTAATTTTACAATTTTTTAACTAAAGGAAACAGATTGAATAATAAAAAGTTCAGCAGATTTCAAGCTTGACGTGTGAAAATACATTTACATCTCTTTAATGGTTTTCAGTGCCCTTGTCCAGGATCAAAACAACTTTTTGAATCGCATTATTTTCCCAACAATACACCAAATTTTTATATATAGTACTATAGTAGAAAGGTAGCATTTATGTAGTTTACGGTAATTCAACTCAAGACCAACACCTTCTCTGCACAAGATAATAATGATTCTATGTCATTCTCCTGAGCATAACCGGTACAAAGACGAATAAATAGCGTCTCTACATCACGTTGTTATCTAGATATATGAGAACACATTTTGGGTATCGGCAATCTGATGAATGTACTATTCCGGTTTTCTTGTTTCACATTATATTCTGTGACGGTTGATCGGTGATTTTCTTCATTGATAAACATTAAACCACCTCAGCTTCGTTGTGTGAATCGGAATTACATTGCTGTGACACACCAACACACTCCGTGGCAGTGATTCTGTATCCCCTAATCAAGGAATCAAAATGGATCAAGATTTTGAAATGACAAGAAAAATTTAGACATATTTTGTTTACACATGTAATTTTTTGTTTGAATTATATCCCAGTGTGATATATAGTCAATATTCAAGAGGTACAAAAAAAACCTCAAAGTATGTGCTCATATTTTCACATCATGATCAAAGTTACTTTATCTAGTTAAATTCTACCCAAAGAAAATAAATTAAGGCCCTTTAAACATGCCGTCAATGCCAGATGTTGAGTTTTATACAGCTGTAGACCAGGGCTCTGTGTGCATATATTATGTTTCCATACACTTGAAGCACGCAACAGCAAAAACAAAGCCTCCTTGAACAACCTATCTTTGTACAGGTACATGTAACTCAGAAAATATCATTCTCTCTCAAAAGAAAACAATTCGCGCCAGGAACGCCTTTTTTATCAAGCTAATTTTGTTATGTAGGGGCCTACTTAGATTCAATAATTGTCACGAAATTTCTTTGATTATATCTTAATTGCAACCATGCTTGTTCCTCAAACCTGACATGCTTGAGATATGTACATGTATAACACACTTTCATTTGAGAGTCCAGACATTCCACCATTCATGTGAACAAATTGCACTCAACATGGAATAATTAAATTCACACTACCAAATAGTTCACCAGCTGTTAGTTTTGAGACCCATTTCTACAGTATCAGTACTGTGTTACTATCTGTAGCAGTTGAAACCCAGTAAAACTTAAACAATTAAAACCAGTAAAGAAATTTGTCTGTTGAATAACAGAAAATATGGTATGGAGATTTGAATGAGTAAACTACTAAACAGCTTACATGATACCAACAAAATGTCCCAACACAAGCTGATAAATTCCTTGGTTGGCTTGCAGGATGGCTTTGTTTCACCCTCAGTAAACTTTTATCATTGTTGCTCACACAGACTAATCTGAAGGATGATACCACATCTTTCTTTCTTCTGCTGTGTTATTGCACCAGGCTGACTTAATTGGTTGATGTAGGATATTTCACCACCAGTGGACAATTTGACCTGAATTTGAAGCCTGATGTGATCTGTGATGAAATGTTTGGATGTGAAATAGGATACACGTTAAAGGCCACAGTTTACATATATCTATAACAATATACTGAATTGTGTGTATTGAGAAAGGCAAGTTGGTAATAGCAGTGTAGATAAATGCACTAACAAATGATGGAAAATTAGCATTTCCTATTTCATAAAAACAAATTACGGATGGCATATCCCACCAGATTTTGTACTGTGTTATATATACAGTGAAACATACAGCCAAGGGTTCCCTATGGCATGACAGTGCACTCGCTGAGCCATCAATAAATAATAAAAAAAATAATTTTTAATAAAATTTTCATCAGAATTTGATCAGCTCAGAACTTGCTGGTAACAATGTCCTAATGCACGTTCATCCCAAAAATCAAGGTTCTAATGTCAAAGGTTCTCCTTATTTTGCCGACGAAAGGATTCGGATGGACTGACTCACTGACTCACTGACTCACTCATTACCGGACAATTTGTGATCTGTAGCCTACTTCGTAGGAAAAAAAGAGTAGGTCGACCCTCTGTTTGTTCGCCTTTTTAAAATGCCCGTTGGACGGGAACACTTTCACATGCATACATTTTCTATGGAGCTGAAGAAAGTTTTAGAAGGATTGCGCGTCTTTCGTTTTCAAATCCAATAGCTCACTTAATTGTCTCCTGGAATAATGGCCATTCAGAAAATATATAATGTTACGCGGTTTTTGTTGAAGATTTTACTACTATTTATGATCGAAGATGCCTGTTTTCAGCTGTACCGGTACATGATTTTGGCACGGACTGCATCCAACGACTGGGCTGGTTTGGACTGCAAATGACGTCAAGGCGCACATACGCAGTCGAGGCGTATTATAACGGACAGTTAAGGTTGCGCAGTGGCGTGTTTCGGCGAGAATTTCGTCCATCCTTGCTCTGATTGTGCCTTGCGGGGTTTTGAAGCGCTCGTGAAATAGACTACAACTGGGGTGGTTCTGATCGGAAGTGACAACACGGTGCACATGCGCAGCGAAAGAGGGCATTTTGGGGTTCGCAGGGCAACAATCTCGCTGGGGGTCTAATAATACCCCAGCCACCAGATTTTTGGACAGGATTCCTGACCGCGCGCACATCGCCGGAAGTGACATCAGGAATAGTAAAATAAATGTTTGCCGAACATTTCGATTACTTCTCAAGTCTGCATAATACCTATGTCTACCTAGCAATAAAAATAATTATCTGGAGATTATTTTCCCCGTTTACCTGGACAGAGCATATGAAAAGCAGTTGGCTCATGTGCAAAACTGAAGGAGTTGTTCGGCCGGATTCAAACTGAACCGTGCAACGTAGTAAAGGTCAACTTCCGCTACTCGCGGCAGAGACATAAGTGGAGTGAGTCTGTGAAACGGAGCATGCGCTGTGGGGAGGTTGTTTGCAGGGGCGTTTTAGGACGATTTAGCTCGGGATATAGGCTACGCTTGGGATGGTTTGGACTGGAAATGACGGCGACATGCACAGTCAATGAGTAGTAGAGAAAGATGGCATTTTGGGTGCACAGGGACTTCTTCAGGTGAGAAAGAGACCATCCTTGCTCTAAATGAGTCGTGCTGGGTGTCGTCCTGAAGCGCTCGTTGTGTAGACTACCACTGGGGTAGTTTCTACCGGAAAAGCCTTGCTGCGCATGCGCAGTCGAGAAGTAGTAGAGAAAGCTGGCATTATTGGGGTGCGCAGGGACGTGTTTGGGTTATCCAGGGATCATCCTGTGTCTCAATTGGCAGTGCATGTTGTAGTACACCGAGAGAAAAAGGGGATTCATAATGATGCCAAAAGGAGTATACAGAACCCTGCATGGTTCTCGGGTAGATTCCCCTGGGTTTCAGAACGATTCCCCAGAGAATTCACTATGATGCCGGAATGGGTATCTTGCAGTCAGATACCCCTGGTCCTCGGCAAGGTACCTTATGAATTCTTCACGATTCCTCAGTTCTCCACATGATTCCCCTGATCGCCCCACCACATGACTGTGAGATCTTCGCCTGTGTGTTGTTTGGCATCAACCATTTGTCGTCTTTGTTCAGTAAAATTCATACCAATCTCAAGTTTCTTCATGCCATCGATGTCATATTTCATACCAGTTATATTTATCTTCACCCCAAGAATGGTTTTGCAAAGCTTTTGTTCCAGATGTAATACGGTATCCCTCAAGTTCTTAGATGCTCTTAGATCAACATATACCGACGATGTACAAGGATGGATCATCAATGTGAAGGACAACACAATTCTGGTAGGAATTTCTCATTTTCTATGGATAATATTCGCCAAATTGATCGAAGTTATTATAAGTCAGACTATGAGAATTCCTATCAAGACTGAGAGGAGGGGTGGACAGTAGCAAACCATTGTTGTTGTAGTTGTTTACATTCATAATTCATTCATAACTCCGAGAGAAATGGAGAATCCAGCAATGAATTCTCCCCCCCC
>JAVTVY010046520.1:0-19924 GCA_036873755.1 Hanleya hanleyi
ACATGGCGTGCGACACACAGACAGACTCGCTGGTTACATATAAGTATATGATCGCGCTGTGAACCGAAACGGACTATAGCGGTACAGACACAACATCCCTCCTCCTTTTAGATTGCAACTAAATCTGAATGTAATCACTATGTTACTTATAGGATGTGTTCGAAGTTATCTGGCCAAAATATCTGAATGAATATACATGCAATAACCATGTTAACTATGAAACTGGAACAATGTAAATGTTACTTCGATAGTCCATCGATTAAAACTTTAAACTGTCAATGTTCATCAACACTGATTGTCAATGCTTTCCGAAGATTAAGATTGGCAACTTTGTGTATCATGTCCATGTCTGAATAAAACCAAAAATATAAAGAACCGAATTCTTATGTTATCTTTTAACTTTCAACTCCATTAACGTTAATTCACTAGTAGTTCAAAGTGTTAACTTATTCAAAAGTCAATGCTATCGCATTAGGTTTTTTGGACACTTTGGATACTGTCATAAATGAATTGACTCAGGTCACATAATCCTGAAGATAACGTGGTTGCCTGGTATGGCGTCGAGACCTTTGGATCTGCTGAGGGTCTGGTTGATTGTTACAGTCAACATCAACATCGTCGATGCTGGAGTCGTCATCCACACAATCCGGAACGTCCAATTTCGAACCACCAAGGAATAGTTTCACATGGGACACATTTCGGCGTATCTGCCGTCCCTTGTTCTCAAGAGTTACTGAATTTCCATTCCGCTCTGTTACCATGTAGGGATCTCTCTCAAACATTGAAGTCAGTTTGTTTTTTCGCTTTTGCATCAGGAGGACCGTATTCCCAACCTGAATCGGAGAACGCCTCGCTGCGCGCTTCTTATCTGCGTAGACCTTTCCCTTCTTCTTCTGAGATTGATCTCGGAGACGCGAATTCCTGTGGCTGTGTTTTCTGGAGTCTGGAATCCGCGGAAGTTTCGTTCTGAATTTCCGTCCACATAGTAACTCTGCAGGGCTAACACCTGTAGTCGCGTGCGGTGTGGTTCTGTATGCCAACAGAAACTTTGGCAGTGCCTTTTTCCAGTCTCTGGATTCTGTGCATGTTGTGCGAATGGACTTCAACAGTGTTCTATTCAGTCTCTCAACAGTGCCGTTTGCTTGCGGCCAGTAGGGCGTAACTTTCCTGTGTTTCACCCCAATTTCTGACATATACTTCTGAAATTCCTCAGAGACTATTTGCGGTCCATTGTCACTCGTTATAGTCTCAGGATATCCTTGTCGCGCGAATATCTTTTCCAACGACCCGATCAAAGCAGTTGACGTGACCGATTTCATCAGTGCTACCTCTGGCCAACGAGAGAACAGGTCGACAACTACAAGCAGACTATCTCCGCTTGGGAACGGCCCGAGAAAATCCAACGAAATGTCCTGCCACGGTTTATCAGGCAATTCCGTAGACAGTATTGGTTCGGGTGGGGGTGGCGAACCAACCACTTGACATGCTGGGCAGTGCGCGACTAGTTTTTCGACATCTCGGTCAATCCCTGGCCACCAAACAGTTTCTCTCAACCGCTGCTTTGTGCGAACGATCCCCTGGTGACCTTCATGTGCAACTTGTAGAGCCTTAGACTGAAGTGTTTCTGGTATCACCAACCTGGAACTTCTCAAGATCACGTCATTGTACACAGAGAGTTCGTCGCGAACAGTTTTGTACGCGGATAATCTGGCGTCACACCTAGACCAGTGACGTGTCTGAATACAGTTTTTCACTTGTTGGAGAAGACAATCGCGTTCGGTTGCCTGGCCTATTTCACTTAGACTCATTGCTTGTGGCACAGCGTTTCTTGCCACATAGTTTATGTACTCCTCCGCGACATTCCGTTTCTCGCGCTCACTCTGTTTCACACGTAGCAGTCTAGACAACACATCTGCTGCGTTCGTCTTTCCAGGTCGATAGTGGACTGTGAACTTGTAGGGTTGTAACCGTAATACCCATCTTTCTATGCGAGCCGGAGGTTTTGACGATGCACTGTAGATCACTTCTAAGGGTTTGTGATCCGTAATCATTTCAAACTCCATTCCATACAGGTAGATGTGGAACCGTTCGCAACTCCACACAACGGCCAAAGCTTCTCTTTCCGTCTGACTATATCGCCTTTCGACATCTGTCAGCGATCGACTAGCATAGGCTACTGGTCGAAAATATCCATCTGGTTGCTCCTGCATCAGAATAGCCCCTAGACCGACGGGACTAGCATCGACCACCACTTGAGTACGAGCCTTGCCACTGTAATAGGCCATCACGTCCGCGCTGGACAATCTCTGTTTGAGCTCCTCAAAAGCATCAGTTTGTTCTCTACCCCAGTGCCATCCTGATTTAGCTCGAGTAAGTCGCCTCAGTGGTTCAGCCACTGTAGCGAAGTCAGCAATGAAACGACTCATGTAGTTAGCCAGTCCGAGAAAACTTCTCACTTCTGCTGCATTGCTGGGCTGTCGAAATTCCATCACGGCCTTGATTTTCTCATCATCTGGACCGATGCCACGAGCAGAAAGGACATGGCCCATGAATACCAGTCGACTCATGTTGAATCTGCATTTTGCCAGGTTGAGTGTTAATCCTACCTCCTCTAGACGATTCAATACCTTTTCGAGGCGTGCATCATGCTCAGCTTGTGTCATACCAAATATGACACAATCATCGGAAATGTTCCGTACTCCTTCACAGTCTTGAAGAGTTTGCTGAATGATGTTTTGGTACATTTCTGGAGCCGAGGAAATGCCAAACATTAGCCTACGGTACCTGTAGACACCTTCCGAAGTGGAAAAACATGTTATTTGCCGCGACTCCTCATCCAATTCGATCTGATGATACCCCCATTTGAGGTCGAGCTTCGAAAACACTGTGGCCCCATTCATGTCATTAAGAACTTCATCAATAGTCGGTATTGGATGTCTCTCTCTAATAACTGCCTCATTGGCTCTGCGCATGTCGACACAAACGCGCACTTCGCCGTTTGGTTTTGGAACAACTACTAAGGGTGATAACCATGGTGTTGGGCCTTTAACCTTCTCAATAACTTCGAGACGCTCCAACTCTGCAATTTTGTCAGACACTGCTTGTCTAACGTTGAACGGTAAGCGTCGTAGTGGTTGGGCTACCGGTTTCACGTCAGGGTTCACATGAATCTTGGCCTGGAAATTTTCCAATTTTCCCAGTCCGGAAAACAAAGCACTGTGCTTTTTGACAATATCAGACTCTTCTGTGAGCACATTTACTTGTGGTCCCACACGTAACAGTCCAAGTTCGATTGCGGTTTTACGACCTAGCAATGGAACGCTCGAACCATGAACAACAATGAAATCTGCTGTAACAGAAATGTTATCAGTTTTTGCAGTAGCCTGAAATTTCCCTTTCACATCCAATGGTTTACCTGAACCATAAGGATACAGTTTCGTCATAGTCGGTTCTAGTTTGACATCCTGTTTTGAAAGCTCATGCCAGACATCAGCACCAACGATATTCGCGGTTGCACCAGAATCGATCAGCATTTCTACAGGAGTATTTGCGACAAGAACCGTTATTTTCACGGAATCCAGTGATGAAGGTTTAACAGTGAACACATATTCATCGTCTGATGAATCAGTTTCAGAAAACTGTTGTAAAAAATGTACATTGCTGTTACCCCATTTCTGTTTCCCCTGACTCGGGACTCCCATTTTTACTCTACTGTTGGACTTGTGCTGTCCAGATTTGCACATAACTTGAAGATGCCCAATTTTTCCACACGAATAACATTGTTTCTCCTTTGCATATGTACAGTCTTTTGCGATGTGCGATGTATGTCCACAACGAAAACATTGGCGTTGTGAACGCTGTGGAAAATGCTGCCTGTTAGATGGTGGAGTACCCCTTTTGTTTGTTTTGTGGTGAACAGCATTTACAGAAGCATGTTTACTAGCCCCTGCACCATTTTCCATTTCAGATGCATGTTTATCTGCAGCTTCCATAGTTCTAGCGATACTCTGGGCAAGTTCCAATGTTAAATTTGTCTGACGTAATAAACGACGTCTCAGCTGTGATGAAGAGCATTTGTCAGTTATTTGATCACAGATCATGGCTTCGGCTAAATTTTCAAACTCACACGTAGCCGCTAACTTGCGTAGCCTGGTAACAAAAGAATCAATACTCTCACCTGGGTCTTGAGTTGCTTGTCGAAACATATGTCTTTCAAATGTTAGATTCTTCTTCGGCTTGAAATATCCATCTAATAGTTCACTGGCTGCTTTAAAGTCAGTACCTGTGTCGCCTAGGGTGTCGTATATTTCTTGCACCCTGGGACCTGCGATATGCAAAAACAAAGCACGTTTTTGCTTGTCATCTGTGACTCCTACAGCAGTCACGTACAAATCAAACGATTTGCGCCAAGCCTCCCAACGAGGTGCAAGTCCGCTGACATCGCCAGAACAGTCAAATGCCGCAACAGGTGGAATATCCAGTACTTTCGCCATGTTCCCAATGTTCTTAACGTTTTCCTCGTCGCCAATGTAATGTTCGTATCTAAGAATAAACACTCAGAAACTCGTGTTCGAAACACAACTGTAATTCACATCAACTTCCCGCACATGGCGTGCGACACACAGACAGACTCGCTGGTTACATATAAGTATATGACCGCGCTGTGAACCGAAACGGACTATAGCGGTACAGACACAACAATCACATTCTCCTGGATCATCTTTTCCACTTTCTGTTCAACTGCTTGTCACTAACTGGTATCAGAGGTCTGTCAAACTAAAAGGTTGACGTTGTCTATGCGTTGTTGTGCGTTGGTAGAAGAGTTTTCAGGTGAGAACTAATAGTCAAATGTCATTTCAGCGTTTTATTTGATTTTTTTATCGTTATGGGAAGCGAATATTCTGGTGAGGTTTATTCAATTAAGTGGCGCAATTTCAGTCAGTTATACAAATTACTGGTCAGACGAATATTATATCTCAAAGTTGTTCTTTTGAGAAAAATATCTTAATAATGTGATTTTGTTGAGATAAATTCTAGTATTTAAGCAACTAGTGTGGTCTAATTCATACCTCTGTGACTTAGTCGCTTTAAGGCCTGCTTAAATGACTTTCGATGACCTAATTATCAAAGCCCTCAACAAAATGTAATTCATTCGAATCGCACCTTGAATAACAAAAATTTCAACAACAACAGAACAAGGACAATTTAGATGAAATGAACAGCAAATGTGTTGCCAATCACGAAAATGTGTTGCCAATCGCGAAAAACTATTTCTTGCGTCGATACGGATCGACTCTTAATCTGGATTGTTGCGACTTCAAGTTGTGAAGAGAAGACTATTCGTTTCTGACCTCATCATACATGTTAATATTTGAGAAACAAACGAAAGGTGGTCATCGTTAGACAGTAGATATTTTATCATCCGTGGTAATTTATGATCGGGTCCAACCATGTCAACCCGAATACCTTCTTTTATAATATTTTTATTGCTTTTGGGCTACATATATGTCCAGACATAAATATTCAGACGAGACACATCCACATACAGCAGTATACATAGTTATATATAAGCACAATTTTCATAATAGGACAGACATTTGATATTTGTATATAAGATCCTACTGTGGATTGGCTGTGGGTCATGTGCATATTGACGAATTTTGTATTCCATATCATTTTGTTTGCCTCATTATCTTCTCACCACCGAAATCATCTACCTCTGCGCATAGGATCACCTGTCTTCAACCTATAGTTCAACGAGCCTTGAATGGACTCGCTACGTGTTATGAATTTACAGGTCGCGGAGAGGTTAGTTTTGTATTGCGTAATAATTTTTGTTTCCGTTGTTATTTTAAAAATGACTCAAATGGCTAGAAAAAATGTCCATGTTTTCGTGATTTATTTTTTCAGTGTTTTAATAGTTTATGCCTGAATACTTTGCCGCAAGATACAATTAGGTACATATTTCATGATGTTAGGAATTAATAACACTCTTGCTCAATAATCTGGTGTCATACTTCGATTTTATTCATGTATAGAGGTATGAGCGTCATTCAAAATGTCAATACGAACAGCCACAATCAGATATAGAACAACATAACCAAGAATTACTTGTGATCGTTAAGATATAGGTGGGTACGTTGCAGTCAGATTTTATGGTCAGATTTTCCGTTCCATGCTGTAACCATCACTGTATGTCATCGCTTACACGAAAGCTCCAAGATAGAAACGATTTTCGATGCTTTGCTCGAAAAAAGAAGAAGTGTATGTACCGGATACATCAGTCTATTATCTGCGGGGTTTTTTTATATGACAAGATACTGCACTTTCCTTCAACACCTAAGGTGGGTATTGGTCTTCTCAGATGATGAAATCGTGTATTGTCCTCGAGAAATTTGTCACATGTGTTGAAGACAAGCGGATTATGTGAGAATCAATATTTCTGAAATATCGGACACAAGCGGATCGATGCATGGTGAATCTGGATTAATCATTTTTAGTGTAGCACGTCGACGACAAACATGCTCAACTGTCACGGTCAAGGTTAAACATTGTATCCTAGAGCATGCCACTGTGTTTGGTCTGGTGGCATGATGTTCATTTCGATTTCTCAGAGCAGTGAAGTGCATACATCGCCTGAAGTATCAGCATCCTTGCGCCACTTTTGTCATCCTTGGCAGAATCCCGGTATTGGCCTTGATGCGATCATCGTCTGTTGCGTCCAGTTCCACGTTATTGATCAGATAGTTTCCAGTTACCGGTACTTCTAAATCGGAGCACCAATTTTAATAACACATCCCAATGTATTTGAAATCGGAGAAGATTTGCTATGATGAGTAGATATTCAAATAATTAATTTGATCGTTGATCGTAGTATTCGATTGATTGATTGATAGCTCAGCCAACTTGAACTAAGATTTGTTTCAGGTTTCTAGTAACAGACATGCCGGGATCGAAGCCCACATGAAGTACACGATTTGCTTAGGCGGATATTTGTATTGTACTGAATGTGGACAGAACAACACCCTGACACTGATATCACCTTTTTGATTTCAGCAGTGTTCTGAAAACTTCAGCAGCATGGCCTATCAGGAAACTGATCGGAACGCGGAATATAAAGCCTCGGCAAATCTGCGAGATAAAGATGCAGACGTTTTCCAGCTTAGTATCTCCAAGGATAATGTATCCCGGGGAAAACATTGATTCAAAACCTTTGGCGTGAGACTGACAATCAGGAAAGGGAATGTGTCTTTTATCCCATTAGTAGAACATCATTTAGCAATTTTCTCCTTGTAGTCTGTCTATCTGTATCTTTGATTGAAACGCTAATCTGAAAAATGAATGGGTGTAGAATCAGACGGACACCAAATCCTTTCGCTTATTTCAAGCATGTGACAATTTGAAGCAGCACATTTGATACTGCATTTAATCTGAGCAAGGGGAGTAATACAGCCGTCTGATCCGACATACGGCAAGGGAGGCAACTCTCATCTACGGGGTCAGACGGACACCAAATCCTTCCGCTTATTTCAAGTATGTGACAATTTGAAGCAGCACATACGATACGGTATTTAATCTGAGCAACTCTCATCTACGAAGCTACAAGATGACTCTTAACATAGCTTCCACGTCAGCGAAAAAGGACGAAATCAAACTCGTTCGCAGGGCCGACAAGATCCATCTACAAGCTCATTCTGCAATCGTTGTGTGTTATCACTCAAATATAATATCTGCTCGCAATTAGTCTTTTTTTCTTTAATATGTCAACACATTTCCATTCATCTATTCCATAATTTTGTGAAATAGTTGGGCAAAATAATTTGGATACTATCCTTTGCAAATATTAAGATGTTACATTTAGAAGAGGTTAAAAGCTTGCAAAGTTATTACTTTGCATCAGATAAAGTTTCAAACCGTTTCTAAAGTACACTGGACCGATATAATGATAAGTATATGATAATATAATGGCCGATTGTCTCAATGACAACATCACGTGTGTGTGACAAGTAGGATTCTTTCAGGAAGCAAACGGATGATCAACATATTTTCTGGAAAGGGTACCAAATACTCCTGGATCGATCAACTTTTCAAATTACTCTTGAAATGCTTGTCATTAGGTAGTATTAGATGTCTATGAAACTAAAGTAGAACCCACTTAATCACATACTACTCATTTGAAAATTCTGTTTAATCGAATGGGTTGTGAAATGACAAATCCATCAGTTGCCCTTTATCCATGTCTGGTTAAAGGGGTGGTCTGGATAAATGCATCAAATATTCCTTCCAGAATATCGAGTCAAAGGCATTTCAATATCTATCCATAATAAAAGTCCTGGTATATCTCTATATATAAACAAAATTTAGACTCGAACAAAGCATCATATATGATCCTAATATCATCTCTCATTCTGATTTCATGGATGATTTGATTCATTGTCGTTTTCAATATGTTGGCTATGTAAGCGGAACATGTCGGTATCCCACATTCAACAGACGTGATAACTGCTTGTCTTAGGGTTACTGGCAGTTTTTCTATATCTAAGCTAGCGTTAGCTGCTCTTTAGAGAAAACAATCGGTTTATCTCCGAAACATTTGAAAAAAACTTAACCAGATAGCCATCTAAACCGGACTATTATCGTTTTTTTTTGTAGACATTTAAGTTCGCAATATGTAAGGCATACTTTGAAATTTTCGCTTCACTTTCTGATAAGATGTTCGATGTTCCGTAGAAATATCGATTGAAGTGTTCACTTGTTTAACATAGTTAATGTCTTTTAACAAAGTGCAATTCAATTTCCAATAGCCGTGGTTTCATTCAGTTATCAGAGAGTGGTTAGTTTTGTATCTTGTAATAATTTCGCTTCCGTTATTAAATTAAAAAAAGATTAGCACAATGTCGAGCCGTGCTCGTTTCTAGGCTTCTTTTCCTCCAAATATATCCAACAATATTTTCGCGAGTTATTCTCTAACTGTTAAGATATCAATTTTCTTAAAGACTGTACTTTGCTGTGTGATAGGGTTTCGAGTACATATTTCATGCTGTCAGGAATGAAGAACACTCTTGCTCAATAATTCTGGGGACATACATCGATTCTGCGCATGTAAAATACACGGCGTCATTCAAGATGTCCATACGAACAGTCAGAGTGAGATACAGAAACAACATAACCAAGAATTACTTGTGATATTTGGAATGTTGTCGGGTACATTGAAGCCAGATTTTCTAGTCAGATACGCCGTTCCACCATTGTATGTTATCGCTTACACGATAGCTCCAAGATAGAAAGGATTTTCGATGCTTGGCTCGAAAAAATAAGACGCGTATGTACCGGATATTTCAATCTATTCTCTGCTGTTTCCTTGATATGGCAGATATTGCATTTTTCTTCTAACACCTAAGGTGAATTGAATATCCTCTCAGATGATGAAATCGTGTGTTGTTATCGAGCAATTTGTCACACGTGTTGAAGATAAGCGGATTATGTGAGAACCGATATTTTTGGAATATCGTAAAGCTCAGGCACAAGCAGATTATTGCATGGTGAATTCTGGATTAACCATTTTTAGTGCAGCAAGTCGAGGACAAACATGATCGAGAGTTTCAATGTCAAACATTGTATCTTGAGGCATGCCATAGTGTTTGAAAGCAGATTACTTCGAAAACGAGTCCCTCAAGATATAAAACACGTATGCTAGATTTTTGTAAAAGAGAAGCGGATAAAGATCTTCAAACCATCTAATATAAGGCTTCGTTTGTTCATTTACTGGCCACAAAAGAGAAATGTCTGCGTTATATATTTAACAAACTGTTCAATATAGAAACTGACAGTTCCATCTTTATTTGTCAGTCTTGTTTGTGCTAATTTGTACAGTTCATCTCCCGTACTACAGAACGACATGTGCATGCATCTTTCAACATACTTAACATATTTCGCAGAACTTTTATGAATTTTTTTTTTAACCTGAAAATCATGGAATGGGAACGGATAAATAGCTCGCGACTCGCTCTCTACATCCATTGTTCCTTTCTGCTGAAATGGCATTCTTTATGAATTGTAGGAAAATAGTCTTGGCAGAAAGTTTTTTTTTCACATGCGGAGAAATGCCAAGCCATAATAGATTTTCCTCGATATCTGGGTTTGTCTCCCACACAAAATCGATGTTAAAAACGTTTACTTTCACGTATTTTGTCCGGCTTCCAAGGACGTCTGTCTGATAGCAGCCATAGTCTTACTCTCCAGATTGTGTACACAGAACAAGATTGATGGAGTTTGGGTTCTTTGAACACAAGAATCAAATTCAGCTCTTTATTTCGGTGGGCTTGTAATTGACAACACATATTTTATGCCTGCCTATTGTTTGGTGCTAATATTGTCTTATGGAGAAAATCTTTAGGTTAGGAACGTTGAATTTGTTCATGGGACTGCCTTTACAGAAACAAAGGATAATCGTCCAAAGGGCATTTCACGACATCACAGAGCAGTTATGAACTCTGAATATATGAAAGCATCAAATATATCAACAGACAAACATGTTCCCAGGCTTGAACATTTTCATAGCTAATTGTCATTTTAATCATGTTTCTTTATGCGACCGGAGCCCCGTATAAGAAGTTATAGGGGTGGATGAGACGGATATGCGAGTCTGAAATTTCTCGTCAACAGTGACATGGAACAGCCATTGTTGTACTTGGATAGAAGATGTATGGTGCCAAAGTTCTTTGGGAACAGTGCAGAATAATATCAAGTTTCGAAACGGTCGTAATATTCGAACGGAATCACATTGTAAGGTATTCGATAAAACTTGTGTTCTACAATCAAGAATGACCCAACAATTCGAATGAGCCCTTTGATTAAATGTAGATATACATTCTGGTCGAAGGTCAAGGTGAATCCAAAAATCAGGAAATCATTACAAATCGAGAGTTTTGCTCAGTATGTGCGTTATTACCAACACTGAGGCTAAAGGTCAAAATAACGTTAATCCCCAAATCGTGAAATTTATGATAACACTATTATAAATCTCCAGCTTAGGGATATAGATTGTCATCAAACCTCTGGACTGCCTCAAGCTTATAGCAAATAAGAAACATAAAATTCCTGTCGAATGATCAAGGTCATGAAATCCTTGAAAATCTAAAACCTTTGTACAGTAAGTCAATGTCGGGTGCCAAGATTGAGACCAAAAGGTCAGGGCCAAGGTCACTGGCCATCACCTCATTAAAACGTGGAAAATACATTAATATAAAAGGCTCCTGTCATTATCTCCAGCTGACATAACCCATAGTGTCAATTCCGCTCTTGTTTTTTATCCAATTAAATTAAATTGCCATCGCTGCTTATTTGATTGGACCACGGAATTGTGATTGGAGTACAATTCATAGTGTAATCTTGTACTCTCGGTTGAGGTTGATATTGATTATCTCTTTCCAAACCCTGAAATCTCCTGTATGTAGTCCCATTTTATAGTCATCAGATAAGAAATATTCTTGGTCAAGTCCTAGCTGGTGTACACAATGATGGCATGATCAGGTTTTTCTTGATTACATGATTATTACTGATCTACCTGTAACACGGTCAGGACTGATTCCTCGTCCCTCGATTAGGTTCACGATCTTACATTACTGTGGTTATTGTCCGGGAAATTTCAAACCAGAAAATTAAGAAAGCTTAACCCAGTCAACAGCAGCTATTGATTGAAAATAAATCCAAGTGAGAATTTCTACCTCCCTCAAGGATTGTATGCATTCGATATAAAAAAGCAGTACAACGCTGCAATGAAATTATTATTTCGAGAAATGTTTGACGTCCCGACCAAAAACGCTTGGCTGCCAATGGGGAAAAGAATCAAATATAGAATACTGTTTTTATTCCCAATAACGTCTCCTGCCGATCACGATAATGGTATGCTTATGTATTCGATCATTTTGCTTCATCTGTAGAATTATCTGACAAATCCCAGTGTTGTCTAGATAACCCTACCTGGCCTGGGGATGGGAATGTTGTTATTTTTGCTGCTCTCTCTGGAACGACAAAAAAATTGAGAGCTGACACTCCGTCATTTTGTAGTTTATCATATAGGGGTCATTATCAACCTATTTACTTAACCCTCAATCACAGGATCATGTGATGTACCAAAAAAGTTTTGTGAAAATTCCTGCTTTTCGGCGAGGAAAAGTGAGCAAAGGCTATTTTGTTTCACGTCAGATTATTATTTACTAATTTTTCATACAGCTTTTGCGAATATCGAAAAATCTGACTGAAAAATCGTCTAAAAAAGAATAAATTCAGATACCTTCACACATTGCTGTCAGCAGTATTTCAATCAAGGATACAAACTTGTCCTGAAAATGAGACGAATGGCATAACCCCTTATCAGATTCACGTAGTTGTATATCAGAGGTTTTGAGGGGTTTACACAATCTTGCAATCTTACCCCTGGGCATGGTAACATCTTTATCCTGCAAACGCGCCTAGGCCAATATCTCCCACGATCCGATAGTGCTCCTGACAAGATATTCATCTGAAGATGTTCTCCTATCAAAACACATCTGCTGACCCTATAGAGGTCCTGTTATTATATTGACCTCCATAAATGGACATTGAAATCCTAACCTGCAGTTTAGTCTTAGTGGTCAATCACGTCTGGTACGGGGGATCTCACCCAAAGAATAATACCAATCCATAAATCCATCAAAGACAATCAACGATGTAGTTGTTCAAAGACCTATGTGTCGGCGGGGATGTATGGTGGAAGCACCCAAATAACTGAATCATTATCTACTATCCCAGACATTTCTGATAGAAGAATAGATCTTTTACGAGGAAAACATGTGAAAACGAAACTATCAGGCGAGGATGTCTCATGAAAACGGTCAGGAGATGAAGGGGAAAACAGTGATAAAGCAATGATACTTCTGTGAGCAAGGAAATCGAGTACGATTTCGACACTCCGAACTTTTCATATAAGTAATTCTTCAATCTCTCACTACCATTTCCCTTCTTTGTTTTACTGTCAATTCATTGAACGTGCATGCGTCTTTTTTCGGAGACCTAAGATTTTTCAGCTTTTTCTTGGATAATTTTCAGGTTAACTAATCAGATGTTTTGGCTGGTCTGTGAACATGGTTGCGTGTGAATTCGACTCTTTTACCAAATCTCGAAGGTATGCAGTTATATCAACGTATATCTAACCAATCCACTCACAATATACAAGCACCTGTGGAAATGTCGGTAGGGTGAGCTAAGTATCGTTTACGCGAGAGCATTAGCATATCCTTTAATACAAAACAAAACAGAAAGAATCACGGACTAAAGACATTGCATATTCTAAATGGACCGTTAATGTTTATTAAAGAGAGGGTTCAGCTAGTAATTAGATCAATTGTGATCGTGCCATTATACACAGGATTTTGGAAATTGCGAATCCTGGTCTTGTATATTTATTACGCGCTGTAGAAATAACAGCCAATGGATGGACAACGCGAGAGAGCGGTTCGTTGCCTTCGTGGAATCTTTTCTTTTCCGACAAAATCCGACTTTATGCAGAGAAACAAACGCATTGTCTGGTTCTTATTCGCCCAGATATGTGCATATTCGACAACCGATGCAGACGTCACATGAGGTTCCGAATCTGATTTGGAAATAATGTAAATAAACACAAACCCCTCTACTGGTACTCAAGCTAGAACTTGAAACCTTAGTCCTCGAAATGAATTCTCTGTGCAATGTATTTATTTAGTTAAACGTGGGGATTTCAATTACTTTGGCCTGCTCAAAAAAAAGCCAAGAAACTTCAAATGCGTATTTAATTTCGTCTGCATCGATCGTTTTGCTTAAGTCAGAACCTCTAGGATTAGACTTTACAACTCAAGGTTGATAAAAATGAGTCAAACCTAGAAAAAGATCGCTTTTACATAAATGCAACAGGCGACCATTTGCGTGCTGTCCAACAATTTTACCCCAATTTCATCTAAAATGTCCTCGCTGCTGATTTAATTTTAGATAATTAAGGCGTTATTTGAATTTATTACAATTTCTTTGATACGTTCTTTGTATAAATCCACCGCTCGCATCAAGCTTCCCTCGGCCGGTTTATCCCATTTTCTGTTGTTTATCCCAATTCTTTCAAATTCTATCACCAAGGTTATGCATAGAATTGGCGATGCAAATTCAATAAGATTAAGAATTCCTGAATCTGTAATTATGGACGAACGATGAATAATGAATTGTCCTTTTATCACCAAACAACCCACACGCTATCGGGGAACCATTCGACTCGGTATCGCCACAATCCATCTCACATCATACTTTTGACAGATGACCTAACGGTCTGCAGGCGTCGAGTTTGGTCGAAGATCTTCAAATTTGTTATTATGTGACCTTTTTTCATTTGCCAGATAATTTTCCCGATTCACAATATCGTAGACATTCGTAGGCAAATAGACAACTTTCCTCCATTCTACATAGAATAAACAGCTATGAAGACACTTCCCATCTCATTCGACGATGAATCAATGGCATCTCTCAAAAAGGTGAAATCAAACTATTTAGGCCTGACATGAAAGTACAGGCTTGGGCTAAGAATTTACTTTTATGTCCGTTATACATGTTGTACGTCTATGCACAGTCTATAACGTCGTTCCATATTTAGTTACAATTGTTAATTGTTCGTGTGCTGTTATTCAAATCATGATCTACTTTGTCTAATTTAACCCTACCCGGCCTGGGGGGACGTCATCAAAGCGACCATCTTTTTACACTTTCTGGTAGAGCTTGACCCAAGGGTATAGTGTGGTAAGTTTCAGCCCCCTAGTTCAAGGGGTAAGAAAAATAATTAGGGGGAGGCCGTTTCGCCACCCCCACCGTGTTGCAGGCCACAACACGTCTCAAAAAGCTCAAGCCAGATAGGGTTAAGATTTCTCCAAATGTGGGCATTATTCCGAAATTGCGAAAATTCGTATTCAGTCTTGGCCCATTATTGAACAGTCATTACAAATGCTACCATATCCCATGCCAAAACCGTCTACGCAACTTACTCGCATATGACGTTCGTATAGCGCATATATGCGAGTAAGTTGTGTAGACGGCTGTTATGCGTTATACGAACGTCATATATGCGAGTAAGTTATCTAGCAGGTCTTAATAGCAAGGAGTGGTTCACTCTCTCCAAGTTTCGCGGGTTCGAATCCCAGTTGGTGAACACAGTGAAACATGTCTTTGTTTTATCAGAGTAATTTGGAATAGAAAATTTTAAGGTATATTTCTTATATTCCATATATCTACTTTGGGGTATGTGGTATATATAGGGTTATAAGAGGTGTGGGGTCTTTTATTCATGTTTTCTTTATATTCTTCAGGCTATGGAACTGAAAATACTTACCAGAAAATATTACAAAATAAAACTTTGGAAACTGCACTAAAATTTTCAATTCCAAATTTCTATGATAAAACAAAGATTCATTTCCCTGTGATGGTGATGGTCCAACACTGGAATGTATGTAATTTATATACTGTTAAAACTGCCGTGTACAATACGTACACAATTTGTCTACTTTTTGTACAGTCATTGTGGAAAAACAATTATCAAGAACAGAGGTATGTGAACAAATGTGCACGTTTCCTGCAAGTGAATTGTGTACAAGATGTACACGATAGTGTGTATATAGAGTAGACATATAAGCCCCGATCACATGCACATGTATTCACGCCGTGTAAATTTGCACACTATGCAACATAAAATACACATATGCAAACTCAGCATGTGAACGCAAATACACACGTGTGTATATTTGCACGGAGAGTAAATTTGCATCTGCTCAGAAGGCTGTGCAAAGGTATATTTACACATGTGTAAATTTGCACTGTGTGTAAAACTGGTCATGTGAACGCATAGCAAATATACATACCATGTATTTGGTGTAAATAATATCATAATAGTGATCAATAAATTTTTGAAAAAATGTTCTGTGAAACATTTATGCTCCATAGTCCAATAAATTATTACCGTCAAACAGAAATATATTCTTTTTGACATGGAAACTTTGACCGTACTTCTTTTCGAGTCATAGTAACATTTGGTATTTTGAATGTAACATCAATAGACTTCATCAGACTTACAAGAGTAAGCTACCTGTGAAATTTGATAAAGGTAACTTGAATTTACTGTGAACAAAATTCCGTTTAAACCAGGGTTAAAACCAGGGTGATCTCGGCTTTTGACCTTTGAACTGATAGGTTCTATTATATGGTTTGCATCTTGGTTTACTTATATTTTGTTATACTTATGTGAAAGCTTAGCAAAATATAAATTTACACGCATACGTAAATATGCACACATGCAAGTAAACAAACATGAGTAAACGTTGTGCATGTGTTTAGAGCTATAGTGTGTACAAAATGCATCCATAAATGTGTACAATATGATGCGAAATACATTCTCTTGCGACTGGACTTTAACAGCGCTGACAAGAAGCTGTATTGGAATGACTAAATATATAGACATATTCAGTGTACATGGACATAAGTGGCCAGTTTGCCTTCACCATAATTTAAAACGTGTTATAAAATCAACATTGAATACAAACAATTTAAATTAGTCAGAAACCTTGAAATATCTATTCTTGATGGTATACATAATATAAAATTGGATCCATGGGTTTGATATAAAGTATTTGGAAATGATTATATATGACGTGTTCAATCGGAAAAAAGTATTATGTGGTAAGCAAGGGAGATAACAAGAGGAGTGAGTGAGTGAATACGATTTAACGTCGCGTTCAACTATATTTCAGTCATATCATGACGTTTGGGTTCTATTTAGGTCACACCTAACCTATAGGCCATCATATCAAGGTGATTGGAAATTTCTGACCTCTCTGTGAGGAGAATGCAATTTTTTGTACGTAAAATTGAGTCGATCGCTGCTCAGAATTGTAAGAATACTCGCCATTCTTCTTGCGATTGATCATCAAAACGCACATCCCTCACCTTCTTGGGATGTCGCTTCACGAAGAAGTGCACATCATCTCTGTTTTAACATATTTTCGACATACGCTGTATTCTTTGTGTTCAATAAAGGCAGTTCTTGGTCGGATTTGAATGTCCCCAGTAGTTTGTCTAAAGTAATAGAAAAGGTTTTTGTGTTAGAACTTTTCAACACCGTGGTGCATGTTGGACAAAGGACCTGGTACGGTAAGGTGGACAAACCGCCCCAGGTGAGGTACGATTGTAGATGAAAAATGAAACTTTAACTATGAAATGCTCGTCTCTATTAGCATAAACTACGACATTTTTTTAATTCTCTTTGAAATATTGGGAGCACGAGTGCCATGGTTTTTTTAACAAGAGCTCTCCAAAGTGGTAGGTTTGTGTGAAATTGACAGTTTTGGGTTGAAAAAGCACGGTTTGCCTATCTCTAAATATATGAAGATAAACTATAACCACAAAAATATTCACACATAACAGTCCTCTTTTGAATCCCTAGTTGTTCAACAAAGCACGTTTTGGTTATCGTTTATCTTCATATAAAAATGGAACCTTATGGAATATTGTTTTTGGTTATTTGGTGTTCAATTTCAAATACGATAATTGGAACAATGTTATATGTACGAGTATGAGCTGGCCGAATGGAGAGAATCGCGAGGAGAATTGTCGTTTTGATTGATGATCTGCTGGTTCGAATCCCAAAATATTCGTCTAAAATGTTTTAATAGTTTTATGCGTTTTTCGATTTTTCACCATGATTACAATACATATGTGAATATTTGTTAGTAGAAAGAATGAGTGGAAATAGTCTATATCTCAAGATATAATATTCAGCAAATGTTGCGAAGCTTTCTCTTCCTCTGCTAGCTTTGCCCGAGTGATTAGAGAATTGCACACAACATCTGGACTTATTTAGTCAACTTAGTATTGAGTCGTATCAAAAGTGGTCTTAGAGAACTAGTTCTGTGCGTTGAATTCGTACAGATATGTGCCCATGATGAAGAATATTTACTACCCTTTGGGATGTACATGTAGGCGATATCAACAATGGTCTTGCCGTTATCATGGAGACGAAATCAAGGCCAAATGAGAAACGTATCTGTTGACCAATCATAATGGGTAAATAGACAAATGCAGTTTACAGCCATAGCGCATTTTTTTTAATCCTTACCGATATCAGTTCTACCATCAGTAAAGGCGCATGTGCAGCTGGTGATCAGCGTAAATACAGGAGGACCTTTCGGTCAAATGAAACTCGTAGTGCAACAGTTACTATGGGCACGATGAACTAAGAGCATATGCATTCGGAACATTGCTGATTACTCTTATTCACAACATTGTGCGTGGTTGTTAGTCGAACGTTATATAGGATGCTCGTCACCTATCGCACATTGAGGGTAAATTTACAGTATATTGCACACGCCAAAACAAAAATGACCCGACGAGAGTTGTCGTTGGTTCTCTCAAAAACTTGAAACACTCAATTCAGCCAGTGGCGAGTAAAATCTATTCATTTCATTTCCGTATTCAACTTGAGGGGTAACTCGTGATTTCCCTAAAGAATCCGACAGGGGGCGCCACCAGCTCAAGAGAGCTCCCCGCAACAGGGAGGTAACTCTTGATGCACTTTTGTGATTTTTGGCAAATGCCGGGTTATCTTCCCTGATTCGAACATTTGCATATTAAATCTATACGGGGAAATGCCTCTATGGGGTATGGATGATCCGATGGGGTCGTATGAGGTATCATTGTGAAGCTTATGTGAGGGGGCATCTGATGGGCTGGGTGTGGGGTTGAAATAGCGTCATTCTGCGCATGCGCGGTGGACAAAGGGTATGGAAATAGACGTTTTGGAGCTAGGGGAGCCACTAATGGTCCGATGGGGTCGAGTGAGGTATCAAAGTGAAGCATTCGTGAAGGGGCATCTGACGGGCTGGGTGTGGGTTGAAATAGCGTCATTCTGCGCATGCGCGGTGGACAAAGGGTATGGAAATAGACGTTTTGGGATCTAGGGGAGCCACTAATGGTCCAATTGGGTCATATGAGGTATCAATGTGAAGTCTATGTGAGGGGGCATCCGACGGGTGGGTGTGGGGTTGGAATATCGGCATTCTGCGCATGCGCAGTAGACCAAGGGTATGGAAATAGACGTTTTGGGATCTAGGGGAGCCACTATTGGTCCGATTGGGTCGAGTGAGGTATCAATGTGAAACCTATGTGAGGGGGCATCTGACTGGACTAGTGGCTCGGGCGTTGTCACCATTCTGCGCATGCGCAGACAGGGAATTGTGGGAAAAGGGTATGGAAATAGACGTTTTGGGATCGAGGGGAGCCCCTAATGGGCCGATGGAGTCGTATGAGGTACCAATGCGAAGCCTATGTGAGGGATCATCCGCCTGGACTAGTGACTCGGCCGTTGTCACCATTCTGCGCATGCGCAGACAGGGAATTGTGGGAAAAGGATATGGAAATAGACGTTTTGGGATCTGGGTGGGCCACTAGTGGTCCTATGGAGTCGTATGAGGTATCAATGTGAAGCCTATGTGAGGGGCATCCTCCTGGACTAGTGACTCGGGCGTTGTCACCATTCTGCGCATGCGCAGACAGGGAATTGTGGGAAAAGGGCATGGAAATAGACATTTTGCAGTCGAGGTGGGCCCCTAATCGTCCGATGCGGTCGAGTGAGGTATCGTTGTAAAGGATACGTGAGGGGGCATCCGTCTGGACTAGTATGACGTGGAACTGACGTCATTCTGCGCATGCGCAGTAGACAAAATGTATGGAAATAGACGTTTTGGGGTCTAGGTGGACCACCAATGGTCCAATGGAGTTGAATGAGGTATCAATGTAAAGCAGTCATGAGGCAGCATCCGCCTGGACTAGTGTGTCGTCCGTGTTCGACATTCTGCGCATGCGCAGACAGAGAATTGTGGGAATA
>JAVTVY010046521.1:0-21698 GCA_036873755.1 Hanleya hanleyi
CCACACCCACCCCATCAGATGCCCCTTCACATGGGCTTCACATGGATACCTCATATGACCCCATTGGACTATTAGTGGCTCCCCTAGCTCCAAAACGTCTATTTCCATACCCTTGGGCCACCGCGTATGCGCAGAATGCCGATATTTCAACCCACACCCAGCCCATCTGATGTCCCTTCACGAATGCTTCACATTGATACCTCATACAACTCCATCGGCCCATTAGGGGCTCCCCTAGCTCCAAAACGTCTATTTTCATACCCTTTGGCCACCGATATTTCAACCCCACACCCAGCCCATCAGATGCCCCTTCACGAATGCTTCGCTTTGATACCTCATATGACCCCATTGGACCATTAGTGGCTCCCCTAGCTCCAAAACGTCTATTTAAATACCCTTTGACCACCGCGCATGCGCAGAATGCCGATATTTCAACCCCACACCCAGCCCATTGGATGCCCCCTCACATAAGCTTCACATTGATACCTCACTCGACCCAATCGGACCAATAGTGGCTCCCCTAGATCCCAAAACGTCTATTTCCATACTCTTGGTGTACACGAGTTGTCTCCCATGCGTCAGTGTGTGCAGATGGCGCTATGGTTTGGATCGACGCCGTGATGTGGAAAGGGCGTCCCCACACCATCTTGGAGCCGCCATTTTGTTTGTTGATTTTTTGCGGAGATACACGGGAAAATAAACACTCGACCCTAGGGTGGCACGGATGCTAGACTGATGCTATTAACATGGTACAACACCTATAGATTATGTTTATTACTAGGACGTCAGCGAAATACTAGTACCCATCCTCCGCATGGCAGAACTGTACAACCCAGAACAAGTCAGGACATGCCTTGATCACGTGATCGTCATGGGAAACCCCCACTGGGGAACCCCCCTGGGAAACCCCTCCACAATTTCCTCCACAAATTTTACCTGGGGGAGCCGGAGATGACACCGGACGTGCCGCCATCTTGAACATACGTGCCGCCATCTTGGATATGGCCCATAATGCACCGGGGCAAAATACTCGCTTCTGATTGGACGAGAGCTCTGTGACGTCATCGATGACGTCATCTCATTTGCATAAATGGGCGGGAATTTCAGTTTTATATACTACTGGAAAACCTCTATCAATAATTGCTGTAGGATTGCTACCTCGTACAAAAACGAAGAAAAGTTGTAATTTGTCGCACGTTGGTTCTGCCCAGCGGAGTCGAAGTCCTTGGTAGAATTACAACACATAGAAGGAAGACCATGCAGAACGTGGAAGACCATGCAGACAGTACGGTCAGTAATATGTCAGAGCTCAAACAATTGCTAAAGGATATGGAGAGCAGAATTGTACAAAAGCTTGACAAACGTGTCGATGACATGGAAACTCGTATTTTACAAAAACTAGACGAACGGGTAGCGACGGTAATGGGAAAATTTTCGGCACTCGAGGAAAAGTGTGTTCATGTAGAGAAACGGGTTGAGACATTAGAAAACAACGCACAAAGTATGAATCAACGAAAGCTATAGAACCTTTGCTGTGTAGGTGGGCGTGGCTGTTCTTCCCTACACAGCTGTAGTTCCTTCCCATTACATTTCATATCACGAAGTTTTGACCTCCGAAACGCCTGCGTTTCGGAAGATTTAACGGCTGCACATACAAGATCACAGTAGCTGGCGATAATAAAAAGTACCTCGTTATTCTCCTTGTAGTCTTTTGTCACTTCCCTCCAAGTTAGAACTCTCGGTATTCCCTCGTTCTTAAGTTATCATCAATTGTTCAAGATTCTTGGGGATTTGAATATTCAGCTGACCGCCATTCAACTGTCAGTGATGTAAATTTCCCTTGCACGGACTTTGCCGGAGATGGCGGTGTCTTTTGAAAACAAGCCGTGGCGCATGCGTGATTTTTCGGGTCAGTTCGATGACAGTCCAACGCATGCGCGTGTAGGTGGGCGTGGCTATCTTCGTTATGCTGAGACATTCAAAATATGAGACCAAAATATGTCAGAAAACGCCGTGAAGGCGTGATTAAACGATGATATCTCAAGAACGAGGAATTATTAAGTGTTGAGAGTTGGCAGGCGGCGAGAAGGACCAATGCAGAGGAAAATGAGGTATAGTTTATTACTATTCGCTGTCGTTTTATTTCGTGTGCAGTTAGGATATTGGACAATGTCATTCAAAGTTCAATGTGTGGGATGTATTGTGTATAGGAAGAACCTTGGCTGAAGTCGATTACAGAGCCATTCGAGACCACAGCCATTCCTGGGCTAGAATCAACGATTACTTTCAAAGGAGGTCCATGATAGAAAGTACAACCTGTTGGTATATGGTCTCCCTGGCAATGAGCCCTTCTCAGAGACTATAAAAAAAATCAGAATTTTCGCAGTAGAAGACTTGAAATTACCCCCAGAGTTTGGCAAACAAATGTTGATAAAACACGCTCACAGACTTCCATTGACCGAGTATCAGCTTGCAAATAACCAGTGCGTAACGATTACGGTGGTATTTCTCTGCTGGGAAGACCGGGAAACTTTTCTAAAAGCGGCGGTAAATTTGAGGGGAAGGAAGGGAATATCTGTACGGACCGATCTGCCCCCAGTCCTGCGGAAGGAACGTGGACGATTAGCCTCTTTAGCCTATAAATTGAGGCAGGACAGACAACTTCATACACGGATCAGAGAGAAGGGGACCCTAGTGTGGCTTGAGACGAGGAGGGAGTCTAAGGACCCGTGGAAAAAAACAGATCCCGATAAGTTATAGGTACATCGGAGACACAGATCAGGTATCCAGTTTTATTATCGCAATATGCAATTGAACTTGATAAACAATCTAAAAATTATCTCGATTTTACAATAAGCAGAAAACATTCAGTCACTCAGCTGAGTTGCCTCGAATTTGACAATTGAATAGACGGAGAGAAGCATGCCCTTCTAAATTGACTATTTAAGATAATTCCTATGTTTTTCCACGGAACAATTTTTGGACGTCATTGTTTCAATTCTTTATAAACTTCTGTGCTATAAAAACTGACAAGTGTGTTGACCAGTGCCCGCCTGTTCATATGGAAATATATACACTGTAAAGTCGGCGTGGAGCTTTTAAACATGTGTTAGACATGTTTCACACATCAACGTGTTTTATAAAGTGTCATTTTGCTAAACGTATTTAGCTTCATAGTGTTTCATGGCTAAACACATGGAGCTATATCCGTCTAAATAGCTAAACATGTTTAGATTACTACGTGTTTCAGTCCCGTTTAAAGACCTACAGTGCACAATGTTACAAGTTAAACGCCAGTGGATGTGATTTTGAGACACGTTTAGCTTTTAAACGTGTTGAATAAACCTCTGACGTGGAGCTGTTAAACACGACTAATGCTGACAAGCGGATGATGAAGACATGTTTCAGCTAAACATGTCAAAATTGTCAGTCATATTCGCGGGTAAATTAACAGCGCCCTCTGTATATCGATATTCTGATTGGCTAATAAGTTCACGTGTTTTTTTTGTGAGCGTCTGCTTCTGCATTTGTTGGTGAAACAAGGGGCGGGATCGTGGAACGATGGCTGGAACAATACCACCTCAGTTTACTACTTAGAATAAGTCAAGGTAAGTCAAAGTCAGCTGAATAACACAGGAAACTCAGATTTTACTTCCATTGATTCTTTGCTGTTGAATTTTCGGAAATTTCCCACTCGATGAAAATGGCCGGCGTACTATTTCGAATTAATGGCCGATGGTGATCTGACAATATCAGAGAGAGTACGAACCATCTATCATCATAAAGTATGATAGAATCTGGCACTGAAATAGAGAAATACATTTTTAAGAGCTTATTTAGTTTTCTATTGTTTTTGGTGCCCACTGCCTGATCCCGTTGGCCCAGGCCTGCATATGTATTACACGTAATATTATTTTATTCTTCACAGATGTGACGGGGCGTCACTGGCTTATGTAACTTAGAGTTAACTCCCCTGATGTAGTTCTCCAGCGTTACAGCTGTATCGTTCGTTACCAACGTGAGGGGACATTTTGGGTATGTAAACTAGTTTCATTGATGAAATTACCATGGATTTGTTGTCAGAATAGTTAAGAATATGTAATATTAGCCATTGAATCTGCATTGATAAAGTTTACTGTCGCCGTAAGCTATTTTCGTACACGTCAGCGAGTCAAGTGTCGGAAATTGGGCGATTCATGACCTGTTGTGGGTTAAAGTCGTAACACGTGTTTTGTGTTTTGGCGGGTAAACATGGTAAACGCCAGGAAAATGCTGAGTTTGTCAGGGTTGTCTTCGGACATCGACAGGTGTAACCTAGAATGTTTAACAATTGTGAGACTCTTATATAGATCAAAATTGCGACTTAAATGACTAGTTTAAGCAGATTTGTTGCCATTGCTAAATTACTAGATGGAGGAATAGGGGCCCAGGAATAGAATTAATCGAAAGTCTCCCTGTGCCATTAATTGTCATTTTTAAAGGCAAAAGAATTTCTTGCCAGTACTTTTATGAATAATTCCATAATGGATTTTTCTGTTGTATTTTGAATGTTAAACCGGTCAAAAGTATGATTATGGATTTCATGTGAAGGTCATTCATTATGCTCACATGTCATTGACACTATATATGTACTGGTCACAGGAATATATATACCCAGAATAGTGAGCTGGAATGCATTGACTGTTGAGTTTCCTGACTGTGAAGATGCGGTGTTCAGCTAATCTGAGTACCGTTCAGGGTTCGTACGGATGGTGAAAGTCCTGCAAATCTCTTGAAATACTGAAAAGTCATAGAATTTAATTTAGTCTAAAGCTATAGGAAGCTCACCACATACGAAGTGTTAAATGTTAATGCAAATTATTTTAATAATTGGATTTTGTAATTTTATCTCTGTAGTTCATCGAATGTTAAAGAATTTGATTTCTTTTTTGCACCGACATCTTAAGTATCAAATTGATTTTTAATCTAATTGTTCTATTGCATAATTAATGAGAAAAGCTTATGGATTGAGTTATGGGCCAAAATTTACAATTTTTGTCGTAAAGGCAAATACCTGAATTGTATTATCAGTGTATCAGTGCACACAAGAAGGATTAAAACGGTAACATCTAGCAAGGTTATATAACAATAACATGTCAGGTGTTGAATAACTATATGTATCCATGGCCAGGATTTATGGGCATGTTATCAGTTCACTCTTAACGTCTGTTTAGCCATAATAGCTTAACGTTAGGGTACAATTGTTGAATAAACAACGCTGATAAATTGTTGTCATATATCCGGATGTCATATAGGTGATGAAATGGTGAAACATAACTATAAGAAACAAGTCAAGACAAATTTACTGATAACTGGTTGTATTGATATTTCAGGTCAGCGGTGTTCCTTTCCCCGGTTACCGGTTACTTCTATGGCTACTGTAACGGTTACAGTTACTTGGTTACGTGATAATATATTTACAATACTTCAGGAGAACAATTTGTGGTCGCATCAGAACTGAATAAACCTGTCTTGAGCAAAATACAGTCTTTCCCTGTTATTGCGTGTGACGACTACTCGCCATCCGTCACACAGAGGTCGAGAAAGATTAGCTCCCCTGGATTAGAGATCTTTTGTCAACTTACAATTTATCACCAGGGGCGCGACGGGGCGTGATCAACATTGATGCAGCAGGTTGATGGAGGCTGGTGTAAATTTTGGAGATTGCCACAATCATGTTTGAGGATTATTATAAATTAGAGCAAACTGTTATCAGCTGTCCTCCTGATACGATGTGATCAATCAGAAGCACCTTTCTGCGTGTGGATTCATCTTTGACAGTTCAACTGTAATTTGTAACTGTAAGTTGAAAGTTTCCAAGTTTCAGTTTACAACTTTTTTTCGCTCGTTTTATATTAGCCATTTATTACCTGGTTAATGAATGACGATATGCTGATAAATTTTCACTAGCCGGTCCCAAGGGCTACCCTGCCACATTCGTATGGTATTTAAAGGTTGGGGATTATTGCAAACCGAGCTAAATTAGCTCCTACTTGTAGCTTAAATAGCTCGTTGGAGCTTATACAGGTTGGGGAAAATACCTCGATCGAGGTATTATACCTTGATCGGGGTATAAAACCTCGATCGATTAATAGGCATAGGGCTATGTCAACTTCAGTTTTTATATATATGTGGAAAATGTGGACATCCACACATTCGCCAGACTGTATGAATCTTTCAGCATCTACGGCTTCATTGTTCCATGATTTTCACGGCAACGTATTGCTTCGTTTTATGCGACTATTAATCATTTAAATTAGCCACTTCAATATTTCAAAAATGAAACATGGCTTCAAATGACATATTCGGTGATATTTATTCTGTAAATGAAAATAGCATGTGGTGGCATACTTCCATGTCAAGATCATGCGCAAATTGCAGGATCTGAGAGGCAATGCCTAGTTAATAAATCAAGTTTAACTGACAGACACATAGTCTAAACTGCTAGCATGTGCACATAAAAAAACATACCTATTCTCGGGTTATTATGACTCTGCCATGTGTGCGCATGCTAGGAGATTGTGCATTGCATCAGACAATTTAATTTAATTTTTTCATCAATCAGTGCATCTACATTCATGCAACTTGGATATGACTCAGACTCTGAGATGGATGTTTGCCATCACATGCCATTTTCATTTACATAAATTTCACCGAATATGTCATTTGAAGCCATGTTTCATTTTTGAAATATTAGAGTGGCTAATTTGAATGATCATTACGCCTCAGCGTAGCTTGTTTGATAGCCGATTGGTCAATTGCCATCCCATAAATTGTTCGTATTAGGGCAGCCACACACCTAATACGAACAATCGCGTGTTAACGTTACCATAGTGGAAGGTGTAATTGACGTAGCCTGTCCTTCAATGCAATGTCACAAAGCCGACATGTCACAAAACGAAGAGCTATGTCGTATCAATGGCTTTGTGACATTGCGCCTCAGCGTTTGCTTTCAACCCAAAGACGTTGTGGGCATACGCGACTCTTTCGTATTAGGTCAGGAAATGTGAATCAGTTGAAGTTGTCTTACGAAAACAAACCGCATTTATTCGTTGTTGTAGTCGCGTTTTCGGCTTAAACAAAGGCTCTTCGGCATAATAAAATTGTTATGATGTTTGTTTGACGGCTCGACCGATAAGAATTCCCCACACTGACCATGTAAATAGTTTGTATGCCCCCTCAAACAAGCATCATAACTGATATTAGTCGCATAAAATGAAGCAATAAGTTGCAGTGAAAATCATGGAATAATGAAGCCATAGATGTTGTTGAAAGATCCATGCAGTTCAGGGTATGTGTGGATGTCCACATTTTCCATAAATATACAAAAACTGAAGTTGATCGAGGTAATGGCCTATACGTCGATCAAGGTATAATACCCTGATAAAGGTATAATACTTTGATCAAGGTATTTTCCCCAACCTGTTATAATTTGACACATAGATAATTTGCATAGATTGCGGAATGATCAATTTCTGCTAGTTGTCGCATGTCCTCACTTTCAGTGAAATTAAACGATCATCGAAGAAGTTGTACTCTGCAAAAATCTCTGATGTTCATTTGTGTGTTTTTCATATATTCCATTTATAAATTTACTAATATGTACATAAAACATTGTTTTTGAATCTCTGTCTTCTTTTCAGCACATTTGTGAACGTCCATCAACCCACGCTTGCATTTTGGCAGCATAGCCAGATGTATCATAAATCAATCACGCTCAATCATGTGATACTGGGAATATGTAAAATAATAACTTTCTCATATGTGAATGAACATGCAAACCAACTTTCGGGCCGAGAATCACGAACTGAGCAATGGTGACCATTTGTGTGAGGAGATCAATTTGTCTAGACAGGATTATTTTCAATAATACATGTACAAGCCTGAACAACAGTTTCTCACATGAAGTACTGACCATGCTGTTTTTCTCTACCTGTGTACCTTTTCTGATTTTAGCTATATCATCTGTTCCTGAGGCGAAAGAAAAGTTTGATGAGGAACTCTAAAAGGAAGGAAGCCGAGACAAGCCATTACTAAAAAGTTATTCCGAATTCTCCATAAGAACAGGCGAGAGGCAATTGGGTCAGTCAGGGATGGTTCGGTCAAGAATCTTTTTGAGATTTGTCCCCTCCTCCAGGATGCAGAATTTGTGAGTATAGGTCATAACTTGAATTATTAAGTTTTGATTATTCATTGCAGTGCTCGAAATGTCTATCTATTTGCTGGACATGTCCCACAGAAAATTGGCTTGTCCGGCAATATTTTCTGGCAGTTTCAGCATCAGGCAGACAGAGAAACAAAGCGATTAGAAGAAAATAATTTTTAGTGTCTTCCACGGTGTTTCACTGCGATCGAAAAATCGCTTTACGTTTTCCCGTTGCAAAAATCCAAGTGCTGTCATTGTTGTTTACGGCTGGGCTTTCCTGGTGACCTATTTAGCAGGATAAGATTAAAACATTTTTCATTTGACCGCAGCGGGTCACGTCATTCTTCAAGAAACCCCGTTCTGCAGAGCCTAGTTCATCGACTCGCATCTACGCTATATTTCTCATGCTAGGCTACCATATTCTGTACGACTACTAGGAATGTGGTAAATCAAATCTGTCATTTCCTGTTTCGCTGTCTAAAGATGGCGGGTTTGTTTAAATTTGGATTCACTTTTTCTGGGGGAAAAAAAGGCAGCCCGAAGATGGAAATCAGAGCGAAACAGTTCCTCAGAAAGTACCAAAAGATAGTTCGTCGACATCAGCTGGTGTTACACGCAACAAAGGCTGAATGGCGCGTTCATCGGTCCTGATTAGACTACAAGGAGGACTCGCGGACGATGTTCTGTACAACTATACTACCAGTACAACTGAATCAATTAGAATGGATGTTCCATACACGATTTTGTTAACTTACACCGGCATACCAGATTGGATTTGTTTCCCCAATGATTATTAATTTGATAATAATGTTATAAATTTGGGATAAAGTTAAAAAAAACCTCAGAATTATTTAATGGTTTAATTCTGGAGTTTATTTACATAATATAATGTGAATGAAAATTGATAACATCCCGATGAAAAAAATGTCCTGCTTAAAGTCAGTATATCCTTTAAATTTTTTGCCTAGCAGGACAAATGTCATGTTGGTGCATGATTTTCAATATTTCAAGCCCTGCACTCACATCTTTACTGGATGTTTATGGCTCATGCTGATAGTTAGTTATTTTTCTTTAGTTCATTTGCAGATTGTTTTTAGTAAGGATTATTACAAATGCAACGAAGTGGGTTTTTTTTTTGATAATTGGATGATGACAATTGCAAACTGAACCTTGTCCGAACAATAGTCCCGACATTTAATGACATTTTCATAGTCCTTTTATACACAAATGATGCAATGCACTGGCCTTTTAACTGACATTGGGTGTGCAAGCTACAATGAGGTCAAAAGGAGCATGACTATTTGAATCAAAAGTATCATGTAGCTCCAAAAACTATGTACCTACCCCAATCCTCATCTCCATTTTTATACGTCCACCCAAAAGGCAGACGTATTATGTGATATGGCACTTTCCGTCCGTCTGTCCGAATGTCCGTCTGTCCGTCCCGTGTGTCCAGTCTATATCTGGGAAAGTTTTCTATCCACAGTTCCAATTTTTGGTGAGTGAATTACCCTGAAGGGAAAAGATGTCGCATACCAAATGGAGGTCAAGGTCAGACGCCAAAGGTCACTGGCCTAAAAACCAAAAATCCACTCAATCGTTCATGTTCGTTCTATACCTGTGACCGTTTTCTATCCACAGTTGCAATTTTTTGTGAGTGGAGACACTAGGTCAAAATGATGTGTCTTGTACTGAAATTGAGGTCGGATCATAGGTCAAAGGTCACTGTGGCCTAAGAATCCAGAATTCATTGATCATTGACAATTTTCTATCTACAGTTCCAAGATTTCGTGAGTGGATACCCTAAGGGAGACCGATGTGTCGCATACCAAATGTAGGTCAAGGTCAGGGGTCTAAGGTCAGGCCTAAAAATCAGGAAATTATTGAAAATTGCTAATTTTTTTGAGTGGATTCAGTAGGGAGAAAAGATGTTGCATACCAAAAATTAAGTCAAGGTCAAAGGTTACTGTGACCCCAAATTCAAGAAATCATTAAAAGTATATATTTTTTGTGTCGGTATATACAGTAGGGGGACAGGATGTGTCGTGTACCAAAATGTAGGTTAAGTTCAAAGATCAAGGTCACTGACCTCAAATCCTGAAATTCCTAAAAATCATGATTTAATGTCTGTATATACATTAAGGGAAGACGATGGGACGTGTACCTGTACCATCCATCCATTAATGTTTGTGCCACTAAAGAAGGTACTTATAACGCTATGTGTTATTACCTGTTTACTTGTTTTTTGTCCTCTGCCACGAAGTGGTGGGAGGACTTGGAGATGCTAGTCGTCCTTTCCACATCTTGTGAACATGATATCTTGAGAACAGTTCGACTTCAAACTTTAGAAGGTCCTTCACATCAGTTAGAAGGTCATTGGTATTGATTTTCACTTGAGTACGTAATCCAAGATGGCTGCCATCGACCATATTGGATTCTGTCTGTCCCACATCTTGTGAACACGATAACTCGAGAACAATTGGACCAATCGACTTCAAACTTGGGAAGGTTCTTCACGTCAGTCAGACGGCCATCCAAGATGGCTGCCATTGACCATATTGGATTTCATCCGTCCCACGTCTTGTGAACGCGATTTCTTGAGAACAAATCAACCAATCGACTTCAAATTTGGGAAGGTTCTTAACATCAGTTAGATGGTCATTGGTATTGATTTTCACTGAGGTAAGTAATCCAAGATGGCTGCCATTGACCATATTGGATTCCATCCGTCTCACATCTTGTGAAAGCAATACCTCGAGCACAATATGACCAATCGACTTCAAAGTTGGGAAGGTTCTTCACATCAATCTGATGGCCATTGGTATCAATTGATTTTCATTGAGGTAGTACATGTATGTAATTTAAGATGGTTCCCATTGACCATCTTGGATTCCGTCCATCCTGCATCTTTTGAACATGATATTTTAAGAACAACTTAACCAATCGACTTCAAACATGAGAGGGTGCTTCACCTTAGTTAGATGGCCATTGGTATTGATTTTCACTGAGGTACGTAATCCAAGATGGCTGACATTGACCATCTTGGATTCCGTCTGTCCCGCATCTTGTGAACGCGGTATCGTGAGAACAATTCGCCCCATTGACGTCAAACTTGAGAAGGTGCTTCACATAAGCTACTAGATGGCCATTGGTATTGATCTCATTATGTAATCCAAGATGGCTGCCATTGACCATTTTGGATTTCACTCAGTTAATGGGTATACCCAATATGGGTATATTGTGCACATATGTGTTGTGAACACAATATCTTAATCCATTCCTCCCATCGATTTATAAATCTCACCATCCGCAAACCCATATACGACTACAGACTTCCATTCCAGTGTTACACTACCCATTACTGATTCCCAAACCTCCTCAAATTGTCTCAACAATTCCAGATAAACGTCTCTTTCCATATACACATATCCACTTCAGACCTTGCGTTTCGACGGGTATCCTGGTATCCGATACTCGCCGGGATACCCGCAAATTGTCTTTACCGGTATCTATTTGGATACCCGCGTGTGAATGTCCAAAAAAAAATTACTTGCCCAAAAAGCTTACTTGTTGTAGATTTATTAATGTGATCCGTTGAACAAACAAATTTTGTTGATGATTCTTCGGCGAGAAGTGCCGCAAATGGCTTCTGTATTTGTTTTTACGACAGCGAGACGCCTTACGGCCATTCTCCTACTTTGGGTAGTATTCGCAATCCGTGCTCGTTTATGGCGTATACATGCGGTGTTGTTGAAAAGGGTAGAAAAACGGAGAATGTCGACCTTCTTTGAAAGTCAGCCATGCCGTCCAAATGTCTGAGATCGTCGGGTCTGTCAAGCCGGGGAAATCAATCTCCTTACAAGGTTTCACTGCGTGGCCAGATGATGTGAAAGACAATTTTAACTTTACACTGAACAACGAAAAGAGTAAATACGTCCTGGCTGTATGTAAGCTTTGCCATAAACACGCGGAAACAATTTCCAAGCAATTTAGAGGTCGGCTCATTGACGACGTGCAACGATTCGGCAAATTTGGTACAGCCCATCTTCTTTTGCCCAGTTTGTCCCGACATTTAAAAAGTACTTGCCACGAAAAGGCATATCATTGTGAATTTAACGAACCATCAAATAAGTTATCCCAGCCAACGCTTCATAAGGCATTTGGAACATCACAAGACTGTGCCATCAAGCAGTGTATAAAACTGATGAACGTTGCTTGGTATGTGGCCATAAACGAAAAACCATTCACAGATTTCCCCAAACTTGTGAGACTGCTTGGAGAAAACGGGGTGGACTTGTCCTATTCTTACATTGATGATCATGCCTGTAAGGCATTCATTAATTTAATTGCCACTGAAATCAAATCCGATATTCAAACAGCAGTGAAAACCGCAAACTTTGTTTCTTTCTTAACCGATGGATCCACTGTATACAAAAAACGACTTTCGCATGAAGGGGAACTATTGTACATACGTACTGCTGTTGGGCTCAAACCCAAAGTTGAGTTATATGATTTCATTTCCATGCTGGATTATGTGTCCGCCAGTGCTCATAATTTGCACCATGCTGTTCAATGTGGTTTACTGGCAGCTTTCGGTGATGAACCTAGCAAGTGGAAGCTATGTGAACATGACACAGCGACCGAATGTACCTGTACCTCAATTCCTATAGGGGATATTCCAAGTGAAAGGCTAAGAAATGCACTTGAGAATTTCAAGGTGAAATTGATCGGAGCCTCAGCTGATGGTGCATCTGTAAATTTTGGATGTCGTAAAGGGATGATGACACAATTCACAGAAGAAATAGGAACATGGTTCTTGCCGATACACTGCCTGAGTCACCGGTTTGAGTTAGCCATCGGGGATGCTTTGAAGGACACAAGTCAAAGTTCCAAGAAATAGATGCCTTGTTAGAATCCATATTTCTGCACTTTCGAAACTCACCAACCGAATGGTCAGGCGCTCTAACAGTGGCAAACACTTTGAATTCCCGAATGATGAAACCTCCAAAATCGTCCGGTACACGGTTTGTGACTTACAGATACAGAGCTTTGGTAGCATTAACAACAAACTGGGCTGTTCTCACAACCTATTTCTCTGACCGAGCAGCGACGGCTGATGCTACAAATGCAGCAAAAGCTTCAGGCTTCCTGAAGGATCTGTTAGATGGTAGAATACTCCTCAGATGTTGGGTATATCTGGATTTGTTGTCTGTGCTCAACAAAGTGTGCAAAGCTATGCAGGCCACCTATACTATGAACATTTCCAATGCATCCAGTGAGCTACAGGCACTGAAATTTCATTTGGAAGAACTGGAAACTGAAGCAGGGGAAAATGAAGCTTCCATGATGGATATATTATCCAGTGCCACTGTATCTACAAGTCCAATTCACAGGGCTGCAGTAACGAGGCAACAGGCCGGTAGCAATGACAGTGACGGTCATGAGCAAAGAGACGTGTACCTTCAGTTAGCAAAACCCGAACGTGTCCGAAAGCGAAACAACAAAGGGGAGGTTATCAACACTGACACATCCGACAAGTTCCGATGTCCAGATCCAGTCACATTCAAATATTGTCAGTCTGCTATTTCCAGTGTACCTGGTGAACGAAAGGATGTTGTTCAGAAATTACTTGGGAGTACCGCTGATCGATTTAAGGAGTTTGAGAACAATGAAGCCGTGCTTTCGCACATTGGATGGTTGGACTCGGCAACCTGGCCAACACTAAATTCGAAGTCGTCGAATGAACAAAAACAACATCTCAGGGATTTCCAAAACCTGGACTTACAGGCTGTTATCTTGCATTACAAAACTCCACTCCAAGCAGCATATGGAGACTTCTCGGAACAGAGAGCTGTACAGCAGTTCAAAGAACTGAAACTATCTCGGGCCTTATCCACAACCCTGCAGGATATGGAGTCTGATTCATACTGGCCCTACATTTATAGAACCGACCCAAGAAAGAAGGACCTGCTGTTGGTCGTGGAAATCCTGATGGCGCTTCCATTTTCTGCAGCAGTAGTGGAAAGTGGATTCTCAGCAAAAGGACGCATACTTACTGATTCCAGAGTTATGCTTTCGCACACGTGCCTCACCGATCTGATGCACTTCTGCACGCGGAAAAGAGAAACAACATCTAAGGCAGACTTGATCAAAAGGGCTGCAACAAAATTTGTTTCTGGAGCTGGTGGCAGGGTAGAAGGTAAAGGTCTCTGCAAACGACGTATCAACAAGCTGTGTCAGCTAATTAAAGCTGTACCGGTACCTGCTTTGGATGACCAGTTGACTGATGATGAGGAGAATCAAAACGATGGGACGTCTGACATATCAGACAGTGATCCCACCGAAATCTAGTCTTGTCATTCAATTAAACTGTGCTCAAGTGCGACGGTTTCCATGGTATAGTTGGCTGTATAAACTGACAGAAACCTTTCTGATATTACACAACAGGTGGTGACTTAGTTGATTATGAGGACTCCGTTTTACGTGAACAATGACTCACTGACTGTTCTAGTCTATAATATTTCAATTAATTACTTTGAATAAAACTGTGTTCTGAAAAGCAGAGTGGACCATTATGCAGTGATAATTGATAGTTGCTGCGAACAGTGTGATGCTATTATAATATGTAGCCAAACTTCCATGAACATTGATCTAATTGCTTATAATCAAATATATTTCTGTGATCATAATTGTGATCTCATGCAATGATTACATATTGCAGCAGAGTGGACCAATCCTCGAATGCAGTGATAACTGATACATAACAGATAGTTGCTGCAGCGAACAGTGTGATAGTATGATTGGACTTCCATGAACATTGATCTAATTGCTTATTAATCAGATGTATTTCTGTGATCATTATTAGAATTGTGATCTCATGAATATGCAGCAGAGTGGACCAATCGAATGCAGTGAAAGTGTGATGTTACATGTAGCTATGATTGGACTTCCATCATCCCATGAACATTGATCTAATTGCGTAATCAAATATATTTCATTTTTTGGTGTAAAGTTGGTGTATGAACATCAACATTTACATGTGTATTCTAGTCTTCATTGTCTTAGGCCGCAGATGGGCAAGTTTATTTATTTGAACCTCAATGATTTAAATATATTATAAATAAATTAATGATAGATACAGGTAATCAATTAATTTAATCAAACCATGACTCATCATGATTACTTATCACTGATTTCTTCATTGAACTTATGATACATGTAATGGATTGTTTGACATTACATGACGACGTGTTATCCAGTTACTGTTTTTAATTGACTTTTTGGATTATTCATAATATAAAAATTCAATTATTCTCTAACTTGATCTTCATGGTTGTCATTTCTTGGCTATTTGACGATATCCAAGGGTACTGTACAGATTTACTTATGCTCTTTCCTAGCACCATTTTTTCCTGCATTGCTGAGCCCCTGCTCTTCGTCGCGCTCCCTCCATGGTGATTGGATACCGGTGGATACCCGTGGATTGATTTTGCGGGTATCCATTTGGATACTCCTCAAATTCGACGAAAAGCAAGGCCTGCACTTTCCAAGTTATATTTAAGGAGTTATTGGAAGCGTATATGCTGTACGCTCTCAAACAGGCTACTTGGCGGAGGACCTGCTAGCTACTCCGCTTGTAACACTGGACATATGGGTTGCGTGAGTTGTTGGGGATCTGTCCCCCCATGTACATTTTCCTGGAACAGCCCTTAGAGGCATTAAGCATATATTTTACACATTCATCCATTTGTCTGATCTTTCTCAATATTTGCTTAGTTAAATTTGAAGCTATCCAAATATGAGTTGCAAATTGGCACAAAATTGACACACCCTCTTATTTTCTTATGTTATTCAAGGGAACAGACCTTGCGGATCTGGACGTTAAAGCCTGGTTGAAGTTTCAAGAAGAATTAAAGACCAAATCAGAAGTGTGAATTGAGTCCTTCCCGAGTGTTATATTTTCAAGAGTTATGGCCCTTCGTTCTTGAAATCTTTGTGAACTGGGACTTGTCCGGGCTGGATTTCCTGGATTTGTATGGACAAGTATGAAATTGCATGATATGTGGTCAGTGTCCCATAGTTGTGCAGCGTAAAGTTTCTCCGTGTTTCGCTTAGATTTTCAAGAGTTATGGCCCTTTGTTCTTGAAATCTCCGTGAATTGGGACTCGTCCGGGCTGGATCGCGGTTAATATTGTATGGACAAGTATGAAATTTGCATGTTATGTGGACAATGCCCCATAGTTGTGCAGTGTAAAGTTTCTCTGCATATCGGTTATATTTTCAAGAGTTATGACCCTTTGTTCATCAAACCTCAAATATATATATTTGTCCAGGCTGGATTGATACTTAGGATATACATTATACAACTGAATCAAGGAGAAGAAAGTGACTAAAGCAGAGTTGTGATATTTTTGCGAATTAGGCCTTGATTTACCAATTAAAATCATTCCATTTCCACTAAACGATCTGGGGAAAGTGGCTACATATATATGTTATTCTACATTCCAAAGCAGACCAGTGTAACTGCATGTATAGTCTCCGGATTTATGATGAATTCAATTGACGACGTAATACATATTATTGTCACCATACAGTAGTTGTGCATGTGTTGGACTTTTTCAACCTGATTCACATTTTCCTGAGCTCAGTTGTTCCCCTTCATCATGTATATCAGAAGCATTTTAAACAACCTGTTGTGGATATATTAGATACACCATTTTGGCTATTTTTAAGGCTGGTTTTCACCAACTTTCTTGTGAGCGCAACTGCATGTATAGTTTCCGGATTTATAATGAATTCAATTGACGATTTAATTGTCACCATACAGTAGTTGTGGATGTTAAGGACTTTTTTGACCTGATGGCATGATTCTGAGTTGTTCCCCCTGATTATGTAGAAGCAGCTTAAACGATCTGTTGTGGAGATATTAAATGAGCCAGTTTGACTATTTTTAAGGCTAGTTTTGATAACTGTGCTGTCAACCTTGTGGCCCAATGACTACTTTCCTCAATAAATTTATGGATTATTTTATTTCAGTTTGTTGTTGGCCTCTGATTTCTCCACCAAGGTAGATTCAGCAGTTAGTTGTGTGCCTTGGCACCAAGAAGGGGATGCATGGTGTGTTCATGGAGACAAAGAATATGAAGTCGAAGAACATAACATCCATACTGCCATTGCTAAACATGTTCAGAAGCTAAACGCTTGAGCTACGCGCATGCTCGTCAACACTTTTTCCACACATCCAATGGCTAAACATGTTCCCCCGATGTAATGTTTAGGATTTAAACGTGTTTAGCAGAGCACTATGGCTAAACATGTTTAGTAGGGAACTATCGATAAACATGTTTAAACCCTAAGCACCAAATCACTAAACCACATGTTTAGCGGGATGACGTGTGGAAAAAGTGTTGACAGGTATGCGCGTAGCTTATGTGTTTAGATCCTCCACACATGTTTAACAGTGTATATGTGTAAAAGTCCAAGGTCAAGTACAGATTTGGAGCAAGTGACTATTAAACTACGAAATGTGTATAAGAGGACACGAAAGTGCCTGGTAGGTTAGTCTCTTTATAATAAAGTGCGAACTGATATGAACAATTTAACCCAAGAACAATCTGAACAATCTAAAGCCTGCTACTATGAATAGCCTGGGCCAATGAAAGCTCTCAATGAACTAAATATAATTCTTGGGGTTTTTGACAGTTACAATATGTTAATTATGCTGGTATGCTATGAATATGGATGATCCAACAACAATTGAATAAGAATAACGATCAACAATTTTGGAAAACTGTTTTCCCAAATATATATTCTTTATGAATTCATGTTTGTCTTCATTGGAACTACCTAATGTAAATTAACGGTTTGAACTTTGAAATGAGGCTGGATATATGCTAATTATTTGATTATCGATAATATTTACACAAGTAACTGTTTTTTGCTGCTTTTCCCCCCATCATGCTGTATGCATGGAATGTATGTTGAATTCATTTTGTAATTAAAAAGCTAATACTAGAGCTTTTAATGAATTTTGCATAATTCATGAGGTCGTGGATAGTTGTAGTACATTAATTACGCTGGTATGTTATGAGAATTATCCCACAGGTAATGAATATGAAGTAACGAAGTAACGTGATAATTCTTGTTAAACCATTTTTTTTGTCCATGTGGTATGTCAGTTTGGTAAAAAAAACAACAATAGATTTCAACTAATATTGATTATCAATTTATTTTCATCAGTATGCCCTTTTATTGGTCCAACATTAAATGTTATTTCATGTGCCATATTAGTTTTGTAAAAAAAAAGTGATATAGATTTCAATTAATTGTTGAATTTACATTGTAATCAAAAAGCTAATACTAGAGCGCTTAATGAATTCTTCATAATTCATGGGGTCTTGAATAGTTTTAATAGATTAATTACTCCAGTATATTTTGAAGAATGACTCAATATGCAATGAATATGAATTAATTTGACAATTCAATTTTGTTGAACGAAAAAGTAGGCTTTGACACACATTTTTTTTTTTTACCTAATATGGGTACGAGAATATTACACTATGGCTTTGTATGGCCAGTAAATTAATGTCAATTTCAATTGTTTTTCAATGGTTTAAGCTTTTATTGGTTCAACATACCACACTTGGGCCTTGCATGGTCAGTTAACATGTTATATATTTTATGTGGCATATCAGTTTTGCAAAAAAGAAAAAAATGAATTAATAATGATTATTAATTATCTACTCCTAATTGGTTATGGCACTCGATAGATTAGACCGATGAAAATTACAAAAAACAAATTTACTCGATGCATAAGTCAGTAGTGAGGTCAGTAGTATAGACGCGTGAAATTGAACAAATAGTGCCTCACTGCGCATGCGCAGAAAAAAAAATGTGGCGGTATTGTGGCGGTGTGCGCAGGTGAATGGGGCGCAGGTATGACGTCACTTCCGGTTTGGGTGAATGGGGCGTGACCTTGGGGGCATGTATTTCTCCGCGGTGATGCGGTCTGGCGGTGATGCGGTCTGCCTCCGCGGACCGAAAGTAGTCCCAAAACCGTGGGTTTTCGTGGAAGTGTTCGGCAATCTGTAGGGACCGCCAGTGGACCGATGGGGTCGAGTGAGGTATCAAAGTGAAGCATTCGTGAAGGGGCATTTGATGGGCTGGGTGCGGGGTTGACATATCGGCCTTCTGCGCATGCGCGGCGGCCATGGCAGAAAAATAGCCTTTGGAACCAGGTTTCAGTGGAACTGGATGGGGCCGCAGGAGGCATCGCGAAGCTGGTAGCGGGCGACGATGGGCTGGGTGTGGGAGTTGAAATATCAAAGGTCTTCTTTGCGCGGAGCCGCGCCATGGCCGAAGGGTATGAAAATAGACGTGTTGGAGCTACGGGAGCCCCTAGTGGACCGATGGGGTCGAGTGAGGTATCAAAGTGAAGCATCCATGAAGGGGCATCTAATGGGCTGGGTGTGGGGTTGAAATATCGGCCTTCTGCGCATGCGCGGTGGCCGAAGGGTATGAAAATAGCCTTTTTGGAACTAGGGGAGCCCCTAGTGGACCGATGGGGTCGAGTGAGGTATCAAAGTGAAGCTTATGTGAAGGGGCATCTAATGGGCTGGGTGAGGGTTGACATATCGGCCTTCTGCGCATGCGCGGTGGCCGAAGTGTATGAAAATAGCCTTTTTGGAACTAGGGGAGCCCCTAGTGGACCGATGGGGTCGAGTGAGGTATCAAAGTGAAGCATTCATGAAGGGGCATCTAATGGACTGGGTGTGGGGTTGAAATAGCGGCATTCTGCGCATGCGCTGTGGCCCAAGGGTATGAAAATAGGCGTTTTGGCATCTAGGGGAGCCCCTAATGGTCGAATGGGGTCGAGTGAGGTATCAACGTGAAGCCTAGGTGAAGGGGTATTTGATGGCTGGGTGGCTGCATGTAAAAATTTTTCCTGAAAAAAAAAAATACGGAACACGGACTTTATCGAAAAACCTGGGAAAATGCCTATATGGGGTATGAGGGGTATATAGGTCGCCGGGCTTAACGGGGCTTGTCTATCAACAGAGTTATCTTCCCCTAGTTCCAGGGTGGTTGTATGTAAAAATTTTCCTGAAAAAATACGGAATACGGACTTTATCCTAAATTACGGGAAAATGCCTACATGGGGTATGGGAGGTATAGCACCATCCTGGGAAACGTACTTCTATACATTTGCGGTAGGGTTGTGGGGTCTCGTTTTACTCGTCTCGTCATTTAGAACATGATAGGAAGTGTCCCCGTGCGAATCGGTGAAATTTTTGAAAAAGTACGATATATTGTGGAGCAACGCTTATGCCCCAAATGTAATATAAGAGAAGACGAATTCCACTTTGTTATGCAGTGCCAAATTTTCAATATTGAGAGAAAAATTCTTTTTGACAAAATAAATGAGACAAATATTGTCTTTGGTACTTTGACACCGGATGGTAAATTTGTGTATTTATTAACCAATAATGATCGCCTTCAAATAAACCTGATTGGTGATAACCTATACAGTTGATACAACAAGAGACTTGACCTACTACCATGATACAATGTGTATATGTAGTAATGTATGCATTCTGTTTGAATGTTCATGGCTATATGTAGCCTACATATTATGTTCAGTATAGGCTATAGATAAGATACTTGTAGTCTAGTACAGTGTCAGCTCAATAAAAGAGCTACATTTATGAATACCTATGATATGACGGAACGTAAAACTGTATTTCTGACTTCATTGGTTTTCTTGTTCTTAACCCTATATTTGGGGTAAGCATTTTACTTTGTTTTGTTTTGTACTCTGCCCTGTACCGGGTGTTTGGTGCAATAAACTTGAACTTGAACTTGAACTTATAGTCCCATACTGAGGGTATAGGATCAATGTTTGTCCCCATGGGAAACGTACTTCTATACATTTGCGGTAGGGTTGTGGGGTCTCGTTTTACTCGTCTCGTCATTTAGAACATGATAGGAAGTGTCCCCGTGCGAATCGGTGAAATTTTTGAAAAAAGTCACCGAGCCCCATACTGGGGTATAGGTTCGATGTTTGTCCCCTGGGAAACGTACTTCTATACATTTGCGGTAGGGTTGTGGGGTCTCGTTTTACTCGTCTCGTCATTTAGAACATGATAGGAAGTGTCCCTGTGCGAATCGGTGAAATTTTTGAAAAAGTACGATATAGCCTCATATAGTCCCATACTGAGGGTATAGGATCAATGTTTGTCCCCATGGGAAACGTACTTCTATACATTTGCGGTAGGGTTGTGGGGTCTCGTTTTACTCGTCTCGTCATTTAGAACATGATAGGAAGTGTCCCCGTGCGAATCGGTGAAATTTTTGAAAAAAGTCACCGAGCCCCATACTGGGGTATAGGTTCGATGTTTGTCCCCTGGGAAACGTACTTCTATACATTTGCGGTAGGGTTGTGGGGTCTCGTTTTACTCGTCTCGTCATTTAGAACATGATAGGAAGTGTCCCTGTGCGAATCGGTGAAATTTTT
>JAVTVY010046522.1:0-21944 GCA_036873755.1 Hanleya hanleyi
GGTGGAACTGACGTCATTCTGCTCATGCGCAATAGAAAAAGAGCACTGGAATGGACGTTTTGGGGTCGAGATGGACCCATAGCGGTCTGATTGGGCCGTATGAGGCATTATTTTGAAGCATTCGTGACGGACCATCCGACTCGACTGGTGAGCCGCCCGTTTTCAACATTCTGCGCGTGCGCAGACAGGGAATCGTGGGAAAAGGGCATTGGAAGGGAAGTTTTGGGGTCGACAGCGCCCCAAAGGTGTCGTGGAAGGTGTCAATGTGTAACTCTCGCGGGGGAGCGCCCGACTGGATGGGTGTGGGGTGGGAATATCGTCTATCTGCGCATGCGCAGTAGAAAAAGGGCATCGGAATGCACGTTTTGAGGTCGAGATGGACCCATATTGGTCCAATTGTCCCATATGAGGCCTCATTTTGAAGTTCTCTTGGGGGTAGCGTCTGATTGGGCTGGTGTCTAGTCCGGTTTCTTCAGTCTGCGCTTGCGCAGTCTGTCCGTAGTATAGAAAGCAGGCACTTTAGGGGTTCGTGGGGGTCTGTCGAGTGATTGAGGGACCATTCCTGGTCCTAATAGGCCGTGTTGGGTGTCAAATTGAAGCTCTCGTGGTATAGACCACGACTTAAGGGATGTCCATGTCATCTGTGACGGCTTTGGTGACGTCAACAGTAGGAGTAGTAGCAAAAGCGGGCGTTTTGAGGGTGCGTGGAGGTGTGTTTGAGCGATTGAGGGACCATTCTTGGCCCGAATGCGTCGTTCGAGGTGTCAAAGTGAAGCCCGCGATGTGTAGGCCACGACTTCAAGCATCTGTGACGTTATTGGTGACGTCATCAGTAGGAGTAGTAGCCAAAGTGGGCATTTTGGGGGTGTGAAGGAAGATGTTCGAGGTAGAGATGGACCATCAGTGGGCCGAATGGACCGTGTGGGGTGTTATCGTGTAGCTCTCTGCATGTAGACCACGACTTGAGGGATGTCCATGTCATCTGTGACGTCATTGGTGACGTCGTCAATAGGAGTAGTAGCCAAAGCTGGCATTTTGGGGGTGTGAAGAAAGGTGTTCGGGGTAATGCAGTGACGCCTGTCAACGCCCGTCGTTACGCCTTAACGCCCGTCTCAACGCCTTAACGTCCTATCTCAACGCCTTAACGCATTGTCAACCATCCAATCACACGCACATATTTTGACCATTCGCCCCTGACCCTTGATGACACTGACGTCATCACTGGACAACGCCGGAAGTGACGTCATCGCGCGCATAAGAGCTCCGAGATTCAAGGCCGTGGTGAAATAGCTCAGAAGCTCTGATTTTCTAGATATTCCATGGAAGTGCCACTGATTCATCGAAACGCAGTGACGCCCGTCAACGCCCGTCGTTACGCCTTAACGCCCGTCTCAACGCCTTAACGTCCTATCCTAACGCCTTTACGCATTGTCAACCATCCAATCACACGCATATATTTTGACTATTCGCTCCTGACCCTTTATGACACTGACGTCATCACTGGACATCGCCGGAAGTGACTTCATCGCGCGCATAAGACCTCCGAGCTCTTGGAACTCGGAAGTGACGTCATCGCGCGCTTGCGCACACCTGTGGTGCACCCACACCCTCGTGTACTCTATGCCCTACGGGCTATAGGATACAGGTGTGCGCAAGCGCGCGATGATGTCACTTCCGAGCTCCAAGAGCTCGGAGCTCTTATGCGCGCGATGATGTCACTTCCGGCGATTTCCAGTGATGACGAATTACACAAGAGCATACTTGAATTGTAAACATACCCAACGCGGTTCCCCCACCGTGGGTATGATCTACTGGAGGGGATAATACAATGATTGACCTGTCATCCTTGTTGTTGTTCTTCTTCTCTCATCTGTCTTCATCATGGTGTTAAGACGCAAGGGGTGAACACCGATTTCATCCGTCGCGACCCCAAAACGTCCAGGGACACGTGTTAATCCCTATATGTACGACACCACCACCACCACGGCGACCACCACCACCAACATCACACCACAACTACCACCACCACACACCCCCATCACCACACACACCAACACCACACACACCATCACAAACACACACATATATGCAGAGGGCTTCACTTTGATACTCACACTGTCCATTTGGAGCACGGATGGTCCATCTTTACGCCAAACACCTTTCTTCACACCCCAAAAATGCCAACTTTGGCTACTACTCCTATTGACGACGTCCCCAATGACGTCACAGATGACATAGACATCCCTCAAGTCGTGGTCTACATGCAGAGGCTACAAGATGACATCCCACACGGTCCATTTGGACCATGGATGGTCCATCTCTAACCCAAACACCTTCCTTCACACCCCCAAAATGCCCATTTTGGATACTATTCCTACTGATGACGTCAACGATGAAGTCACAGATGACGTGGACATCCCCCAAGTCGTGGTCTACACACCAGGGGCTTTACTTGGACACCTCGCACGACGCATTCGGACCAAGAATGATCCCTCAATCGCTCAAACACACCCCCACGCAACGCAAAACGCCCGATTTCGCTTCTCCTACTGTTGACGTCACCAGTGACGTCACAGATGACATGGACGTCGTGGTCTATACCATGAGAGCTTCAATTTGACACCCTACACGGCATATTAGGACCAAGAATGGTCCCTCAATCACTCAACAGACCCCCACGAACCCCTAAAATGCTTGCTTTCCATACTACAGGCAGACTGCGCATGCTCAAAATGAAGAAACAGGACTATACACCAGTCCAATCCGACGCTACCCCAAGAGAACTTCAAAATAAGGCCTCATACGGGACAATTGGACTACTATGGGTCCATCTTGACCTCAAAACGTGCATGCCGATGACCTTTTTCTACTGCGCATGCGCAGATAAACGATATTCCCATCCCACACCCATCCAGTTGGACGCTACCCACCAGTGCTACACATAGACACCATCCACGACCCGTTCGGGCCAGTATGGGTCCACCTTGACCCCAAAACGTCCCTTCCAATGCCCTTTTCCCACAATTCCCTGTCTGCGCATGCGCAGAATGTTGAAAACGGACGACTCACCAGTCCAGTCGGATGGTGTCACGCGAATGCTTCAAAATAATGCCTCATACGGCCCGATTGGACCACTATGGGTCCATCTCGACCCCAAACCGTCCATTCCAATGCCCTTTTTCTAATGCGCATGCGCAGAATGACGTTAGTTTTATCCCACACCCATCCAGTTGGCAGCTCCCCCACGAGTGACCTCAAACGACCCAATCGGGCCACTATGACTCCACCTAGACCGCAAAACGTCCACTTCGATCTGCCTGCCTACTACGCCTGCGATTTCAACCTTGCCTAGTATGAGCTGACTCGTGATGCAGTGGACAACGTGCCCGCTTCTGGAGCGCTCAGTACGGGTTCGACTCCAGCTAGGACCAGAGGAATTTCTCTTCTCACTGCTCGTTGACCCTTAAAAGAGGAAGGGCATCTTTGGGTCCATTGCCCTCAAACATTTGCATATGACCTCTGTGATGTCATCATAGTGACGTCAATTTGATAAGTAGTAAAAGGGAAAATTGAGGACCCTCCAAGGGCAGAAATGTGCGAATCAGGGGAGATAACAAGGAATTGTTCATACAGAGTTATCTGCCCCCGAAGGGACCTTAATTTCAGCTTCATATACTACTAAGACTACAGCTACAGGTGTCCAGCATAACCCGCGACGTTTCCGTTTCAATTCTCAGACATTTTCCCGGGGCACCAACGCATTGACCCGTGACTACCGGCATAAATATATGTATTGGAAGTTCCCGACTTCCCATTATGCTTGACATAGTACTCTAGATGTGTCAGGGACCAGATATTAGAATGGCCAGCCCTCTGACTTACCCTAGCATGTACTGATATACACAGGTCAATTAACACTAAAGTGACCGGAAGTATCGACCCGAGGCCAAATGTCACTTCCGGTCACGTGAGTACCGGAACTATAGCGACCATGACCTGCATCCCACGAAGGTTAATCCAACTTTAATTCCCCTTTTACTACTACTAACCTCTGGGCAACCTTCCTTTAAGAGTGTAAACTGTGGAATTCGTATAATTTTTTTATTATTAATTTAGAAAAAAAGTACTATAGATTGTACTGCAGTGTCATTTGTTGTGTTACGGTTACTACATCTTATGTTCATGCCAACGTTGTCGTATATATATATATGTATATATCTTTGTTCAAGTTTAATTATTAAATAACCCTCAAGAATATATAGGGAAGGGGAGATGTCCAGAAGAGACAATGTCCAGAAGGAAAAATGTCAGCGGGAAAAATATCATAGTGAAACAATGTCCGTAGGAGGAAATGCCCTGGATTCAATTGAAAGACACCTAATAAAATGACGCCATAGGCCAGTACAAAACTCCATGTGGTTCAATAAATAATAATAAAATCATTAAAGCTAATTTTCTTGGAAGATGCATATTTGTTTATTTATTATCAGATCACTCCCATAAAGTTTTGAACAGTGACATCATAATAGCTCCCAAGTTCTACGATAGCCAGCCAGCCATTCTCGTCTCGCGAGACTCCCTACTGCGAGAAAGAGTCGCTTTTGGTCTCCCTCGGGTAGACACGGCTCTCTTTGAGAATGCCAGCCAGCCTGTCGTATTTGTTATACCGTAGAGTATCGGGGAATTTACGGCTAATTACCCTCAAATTACCCTCCGTTGCAGACCTTATACATATGCTGCGTGTCTTAGGGTTAATTTTCCAGCAAAGGCACGAAGCTTATTTGTTATTTTTTTGATGGCACCCTCATAGACGTTCCGGTAATTTAACCAAAACCAGAACAAAAACAACGAACCTGGAATGTTACAGACTCATGACGTCATAGTACAGAGGCTGGGTCTGAGCCAATCGGGCCGCCGCCAAATAGCAGAGACAGCGATTGATTACTGGAATAGAATATATAAGTACGCCAACCTGTAACTACCTGGGTCATCTATACGCGGTAAGACTGACCCTGGGATCGTGTGTATCCATTTTCAGCTTACTTTCAGCAGCTATATGAGGCAATTCCCCGAAATCAACATCTCTTGCATTTGCGCTCACTTCGCCATCCATAAGATGGCTTGCGAATCGTGTGTCTCCATTATTGTGGAGCGATATCCGGTACTTTACGGGAATCTGTTTGGCCTTCATCAGGCGGAGAACAGACTCGAGAAATCTGATAAATTATAGGTTTTCATACCACTTCTGAAACAGATATTTCCTGGGCTTAAAAAATATATAGGCATGTATAACTTTCGTATCATCCAAGAGGTGTGGTGGATCTGAAATTTTGAACAAGTAGTTCATCACATGACTCGAAAATGGCGAGTTACGTTGGGGTTCAACCACCTCGCTGGGGGTCTAATAACACCCCAGCCACCAACCTCCCCACAGCGCATGCTCCATTTCGCAGGCTCCAATAACATCCCTGCCTCCAATAGCGGAAGTTGACCTTTACTACGTTGCTATGACGTATAGGGGAAACCAACCAACGCACGGTTCAGTTTGAATCCGACCAAACAACTCCTTTAGCGTTGCACATGAGCGAACTACTTTTCATATGCTCTGTTCAGATAAACAGGGAAAATTATCTCCAGATAATTCTTTTTAACGCTAGGTCAACGGAGATATTATGCAGACTTGAAAAGTAATCAAAATTTTCGTTAAACATCTATTTTACTATATATGATGTCACTGCCGGCGATGTGCGCGAAGGCCCCGAATCCGGTCCAAAAATCTGACTGGTGGCTGGGGTGTTATTAGACCCCCAGCGAGGTGGTTGCCCAGCCACCAGTCAGATTTTTGAACCGGATTCGGGGCCTTCGAGCACATCACCGGAAGTGACATCATATATAGTAAAATAGATGTTTACCGAACATTTCGATTACTTTTCAAGTCTGCATAATACCTCTGTTGAACTAGCGTTAAAAAGAATTATCTGGAGATAATTTTCCCTGTTTCTCTGGACAGAGAATATGAAAAGTAGTTCGCTCATGTGCAACACTAAAGGAGTTGTTCGGCCGGATTCAAACTGAACCGTGCGTTGGTTGGTTTCCCCTATACGTCATAGCAACGTAGTAAAGGTCAACTTCCGCTATTGGTGGCGAAATGGAGCATGCGCTGTGGGGAGGTTGGTTGGGGTTACGTCGGTAGACTTTAGCTGATTGGCTGACGAAGTCACGTGATATTGATTTATGGAAATTCCCTCTGGCAGTTGCCGAAAGTAGGCTGAACATGGATACACACGATCCCAGGGGCAGTCTTACCGCGTATAGATGACCGAGATGGTTACAGGTTGCACCTCTTGATGTCGTCAGCCAATCAGCTAACTCTAACGACGTAACCCCAACGTAACCCGCCATTTTCGAGTCTTGTGCTGTCCTACTTGTTCACAATTATACAGATCTACAACACCTCTTGGATGACACGGAAGTTATTCATATCTGTATCTTTTATAAGCTCAGACAATATATTTTCAGAAGTAGTATGAAAAGCCTGTAATTTATCAGATTTCTCGAGTCTGTCCTCCGCCGGATGAAGACCGAGCAATTTATGGTAAAGTATCCGCTCCGCAATAATGGCGACACACGATTCGCAAGCCATCTTAAGCCCAAGTCTCACTTAAGGTGGTTCATACCTCAACAAACGTTGGCGACGTCATTACTCGGGGTTATTTCCCCTTTAATAAGTCTTCCAGCGTCATATATCGCCTTTTCTGATAAGAGACGTTATCAGGGGAGGTAATGACGTCGCAAATATTAGAAAATTATGGGGATAGGGACACTCAAAGCTTTTTATATAAAAAAGTAGCTCGAAGACCCCCATTTTTTATTCCATTAATAAAAAGATCACACGACGGAGAAGCAGTGTTTAAAATATCAGTATAGGTCACCGAATGATTTTCGATTTTGGAGGTGGTTTCATATTTTGAAAATGCAATTTCCAATATCATACATTTCGATGAAATGTATAATTAATATAAAAAATTTGTATTTATATTCAACTTTAAGGCGTTTTTGTGATCCGTTGAAGTTTCTCCATATAAATAAACCATACCTGTGGATCCGTATGCTTTGACTTCCTTGCCTTGTTGCGCAGAAAACTAAATTTTCATGATTTTTGCAGAAACGGCTGACACGGTGATATTCGCGGCTATGTACAGAAAAATCTAGATCGAAGACCATCAATTTTTTTTTGCCTTTTACCACTGATCAACACACCAGCTACCCAGAGCAAAAATATTAGGGTTGGTCACCGGACAAAGTTTTGAGGTATGAACCACCTTAAGCGAAGTTGTTTACGAAACTTTGCGATGTATTGGTCGTAATGTTTCGTAATAAATCGTTTTACAAAAGCCGGGTTTCCCGTCATTTGGGGCGAATAGATACGACATGTTTTATGAATAATTACGACTGTTTGCGATGCAGTTACAAAGAAATACGATACTTTTACGACAGTTAGCGATATTCGCACCCAAATTTAGGCGAATCAGTGCTATACAGTTGCGAATATGTGCGATGTATTTGCGAACATTTACGAAGTGCATACGACTACTTGCCATTATTTCACGATGTCTTGCAAATACGTACGAGGGTTTTACGACGTTGTTATGACAGTTTGGGTCAAATGTTTACGATTACTTCGTATACCATCGTTTCCTGTCGTAAGTTATCGTACCTATTAGTATTTATTTTTCACTTGACGATTATTAACGGAACTGTTACCAATAAGGCGATTAAATTACGACTTAATTACGATGCATTACAATGTAGTTACGACGACTTACGATTATTTACGATAAAATTACGAATATTTGAGACTTAAGGCAAAATCGCATTGCTTGGCGAATTTTTTGAACATTTTGAAATTGGCGCGGCGATGAAACCGAGGCGACGATTTTCTTACGAATTGAAGCGATGGCTTACGAATCATGGCGAATGTCTTAATAGCTTGCGAGTATCTTACCAATACTTACGATCTTGAATCGTCAAACTTCGTGAATGAGTTCGCCTAAGTGGGACTTGGGCTTTATGGTGACACACGATTCGCAAGCCATCTTATGGACGGCGAAGTGTACGCAAAGGATAAGTACGGTAATTCCCCTAATAATTCGATCACAGGAAGTGCAGCAAAAATGGCTTATATCTAGCAATATTCTTCATGGCACCAGCTACAAAGTGTCATATGTTGTCATTATATGACTTTTCTTCAATTTGAATGAAGAATGGGAATGTTATTTTCTCTCTGTATTTGAATAACAGAGTTGAAAAGTGAACTTCCTGTGATTGAATTATTAGGGGAATTACCGTACACCAGCTTGTATCAGCCCAGTGAAATAACAAGCGCCGGATCCGACATTCAATAATCAGCCGTCGTCCGTAAAAGAAGGTTGTCGAAATCAGAGTTTTTATAAAGTGCGAGATGTGCACTGCATCCCGTTGATATTCTTCTGAGTCCATTGTGCTGATCAGCTTTGGACCAACACGAACAGTGCACACGCGCTTGGGGGATGTGTAAATCTAGTTTCCGCTTTGATACGGCGGTACCCGGTACCGAAAATTTATGACGAATCAAGCTTTGAATATTACAAGCTTCAAAGTAGACGGCTAATTAAAATGGACAGACCTTAGTATATCACGGTAGCATAAAGACATAGAGGGCTGGCAAAGATTCCCGATTTTCGCAAACTCAGTGATATCCCCGATGAAAACTCATTTGTTTGATAATAACAGTCGCTTGATCGGGTTGGCATTGGAACAAAATCATTTTTCTTAACGTCACATATGAACGGGTTAGTTCAGAGTAAATTATAATTATCAGGTCTTTGGAAGAAATAAGTTTGTACGAGATCAGATATTAAGATGAAGATTCACCATGTTTCTATTGTCCGTGTATAAACGTATATACGGGTTAGATGAGGTTTGAATAAAAGTTTCCGGATCACTGTTCAGAACAAAAATTGGTGTTTTGCTTCGCTAGGTTTATATCCATAGTATTTCGTGTACAAAGTTTCGGGGACACCTTAAGCTGCTTTATAGAGAAAATGCGCGCTATATCAACCACATCTCCAGAAATCAACCGTGCACATCTAATATAAATGTAAATACATAGAATGGAGAAAAACTTTGCGTGTGAAATATTCATTTGTAAAGAAAATTATTGCTGACTTAATTGCGTTTACTCATCCACTAATCCGCATCAGATTATAAATGTACGGTAAATAATAAAGAAAAATGCCGGAGGGGTAACTATTTACAACAGCATCTCCTCGTTTTGTCTCCAAATGCACATACAGGCTCATCTTTTGAAAATCTGTCAATATCGGTCAGATATTCTATCCAGATATTTTCTGCCCGAAAAGAGAAGATAGGCGTTTAGGTGTTCAGATAGAGCGTTAATGCGTTACTTTGAACTCTCCACAAAGGTCATATGGCAAATATACTGGGTTTCTGCTTTCACTACTACTAAGGGGCAGCTGGATTACTTCCCTTTATTTAGGTGTAAAGTCCGTTTCTCGCTTTTTATTTCCCCCGCATGCACCCGCTATTCCACCCTGCACCTCTTGGCAGGCCTCGGTCCGCTAGTTGATCTAGACCTAGACCTATTTGATAGGGGTTTTCCATATTTTAGGGGTAAAGTCCGTGTTTGCGGATTTTATATTTTCATGACAAATCCTAGTTTAACATGCACACACTCATTACTTGATCAGCTTCGATGAGCGCTTCACTTGTATACTCCATACGACTCAGTACGCCCACTATTGGACCATCCCTACCCAAAACGTTCATTCAAATGCGCTTTCTATACTACTTCACTGCTGCGCATGCGCGCCATAACCTTACTTCTACGGCACACCATCCAGTCGGATGCGTGCCTTTATCAGAAATATTGGAATCAGGGGAGATATTGGGGCAGCGTCCAGAGTGTATAGATGGCGCTACGATCGAAATGTTGTCCTCGTCTGGGGTATTTGACAAGCGGACGCTTGTTACGATGTTACGAAAACGTACCTGCACGGAAGTGTTACCTTTTGCGAGCGATTGTATCTTCCTATTATATAATACTAACGTGTCTTGTATGTATCAATGCATTTACATCACGGAAGACACATGTTAAGATTGGCTGGTCCCCGATTACGTCATGCTCCGCCGGAACATGGTACGGGGAATCCCCGTAGATCATTACGTCAGTTCTATTGATAGATCACCCGAATTGAGGACGAACAGTAATGATACAGCCTTCACGGTAATACTGCGTTGCCATGCTTCCAAGAAGTCGAACTCCCATTGTATTCAGGCGGCCATGTTTTTTTCGTGGCTATACGGATTGACCACCCCATCGTGTATTCAGCCGTGACGTCACGGGTCACATGCGCCGTTTATCATGCGCCTGCGCGATTCCGATTCATTCCCGGAGAATGTTTATATGTTGTATAACATCTACGACCTTAACTAAATTTATCAAACAACTGATGCTTCAGGCGAAGCGACCCCCGCCTCCAAGGGATACATCCCCCGGGCCATTTCCAGTCACATGACCGGATGTGCCCTTTTGCCGGAACTATAGTGACCTTGACCCCTGTGACATCACCGTCACGTCACGCCACGATATGCAATTTTTTAGATCAATGTGATACTAGTCACTCTTTCTATACTACTTACGACAAAAGGCTCCCTAGGAGTTAGCTAAGCGAATGTGAGAGTTGCCAAATATGCTTTTGCCTGTCCACGTTTGCAATTTTCGCCCGATGTACCGACCTTATTATGGCATTTTCGGTGATTCACTGTTGAATTTCAGTGATTTTGTCGCGATTTAAACTGCATTTCTGCAACGCAAAATTTTCCGACTAAACAAAATCCAAAAAAATTGATGGTCAAGTCTCGCGAGGTGTATGGAGAGGACAGAAGCGAATGACAGGTACAGAGACAACAGGAACGAATGATAGACTTAACTACATGCCAATGGATGAGCTAGAGTTAGTGCATGTACTCCTGATTGAGAGTAGCCTTGTGAGATTTCACCAAGGCAGTTTGTCGTTTCCTTTTTTCCGAGTTGCTTTCCTCCATAGGGGGCAGTCCATGTTTCGCCCCTAAGTAATATTTTGTATATAGTAGATGTATGCTACAGATAAATAAAAAAAATCATAATTTTAGGACGACATCAAAATTTAAGATAACACCAAGGTTCGGACAAATAGTCTGTATACAACTTTGTAGGATAGTTTAGTCCGTATTCAACTTTTTAGGATAGAAGAGTCCGTATACAACTTTATAAGATAGTAGACCCTAGTAGACACTTTGTTTGATAGTTCGTATACCATACAACTTTGTAGGATAATATAGTTCGTATACAACTTTGTATTATAGTATAGTCCGTATACAACTTTAGTCCTTATACAGCTTGTAGGATATCCGCGCAAACAAATTTGTAGAATAATCCGTATATTACTTTGTAGGATAGTACAGTCCGTATACAACTTTGTAGGATAGTATAGTCCGTATACAACTTTGTAGGATAGTACAGTCCATATACAATTTTGTAGGATAGTATGGTCCGTGTACAACTTTGTAGGATAGTACAGTCCGTATACAACTTTGTAGGATAATTTAGTCCGTATACAACTTTGTAGGATAGTATAGTTCGTATACAACTTTGTAGGATAGTTTAGTCCGTATACAACTTTGTAGGATAGTTTAGTTCGTATACAACTTTGTAGGATAGTTTAGTCCGTATACAACTTTTTAGGATAGTATAGTTCGTACACAACTTTGTAGGATAGTATAGTCCGTATACAACTATTGTAGGATAGTATAGTTTAGTCCGTATACAACTTTGTGGGATAGTATAGTCCGTATACAACTTTGTAGGATAGCTTAGTCCGTATACAACTTTGTAGGATAGTATAGTTCGTATACAACTTTGTAGGATAGTTTAGTCCGTATTCAACTTTGTAGGATAGAAGAGTCCGTATACAACTTTATAAGATAGTAGACCCTAGTAGACACTTTGTTTGATAGTTCGTATACCATACAACTTTGTAGGATAATATAGTTCGTATACAACTTTGTATTATAGTATAGTCCGTATACAACTTTAGTCCTTATACAGCTTGTAGGATATCCGCGCAAACAAATTTGTAGAATAATCCGTATATTACTTTGTAGGATAGTACAGTCCGTATACAACTTTGTAGGATAGTATAGTCCGTATACAACTTTGTAGGATAGTACAGTCCATATACAATTTTGTAGGATAGTATGGTCCGTGTACAACTTTGTAGGATAGTACAGTCCGTATACAACTTTGTAGGATAGTTTAGTCCTTATACAACTTTGTAGGATAGTATAGTTCGTATACAACTTTGTAGGATAGTTTAGTCCGTATACAACTTTGTAGGATAGTTTAGTTCGTATACAACTTTGCAGGATAGTTTAGTCCGTATACAACTTTGTAGGATAGTTTAGTCCGTATACAACTTTTTAGGATAGTATAGTTCGTACACAACTTTGTAGGATAGTATAGTCCGTATACAACTATTGTAGGATAGTATAGTTTAGTCCGTATACAACTTTGTGGGATAGTATAGTCCGTATACAACTTTGTAGGATAGCTTAGTCCGTATACAACTTTGTAGGATAGTATAGTTCGTATACAACTTTGTAGGATAGTTTAGTCCGTAGACAACTTTGTATGATATTATAGTCCGTATACAACTTTGTAGGATAGTTTAGTCCGTATACAACTTTGTAGGATATTATAGTCCGTATACAACTTTGTAGGATAGCCCGTATACAACATTGTAGGATATTATAGTCCGTATACAACTTTATAGGACAGTATAGTCCGTATACAAATTTATAGGACAGTATAGTCCTTATACAACTTTGTAGGCTAGTATCCGTATACGACTTTGTACGATAGTTTATATGCAACTTTGTTCGATAGTCCGTATATAATTTTATAGGATACTACACTCTGTATATAACTTTGTAGGATAGTATAGTCCGTTGTAGGAGAGCGTAGTCAGTATACAACTTTGTATGATAGTATAATCCGTATACAATTTTACAGCATAGTATAGTCCGTAACGGTATAAAACTTTGTTTTGGATAATGAAGTCTGCATACAATATTATAGGATAGCTTAGTCCGTACCGGTATACAAATTTATAGGATAGTGTAGTCTGCATACAATATGATACGATAGTTTAGTCCGTACCGGTATACAAATTGATAGCATAGCATAGTCCGTATACAATTTTATGGGATAGTATCGTCCGTACCGGTATACAAATTTGTAGGATAGTATAGCCTGAATGTCGTGTCGATAGAACACAAACAGGATTGAACAAATATGAAATGGCGGACAGGAAACCGTACAGTGCTGAAGTGATGCCAATAAGACAATGATAACATTTAAAACAGTTATTCAGTGAGAACAAAATAGTCGATAATTGAGATATTAGAATCTTCAAAAGCACCAGCAACTAATTCCGTCCATGCAGCTCTAACAAGGATGAGTAATATCATACAAGAATGAAAAATCATCATCGGGATCTTGACCAATGCCCAGTTGGGTGAATGCGTGTTTGAATTCTTCTCGTGATACACAGCCATTTCCATTGACATCCATTTTGTTAAATGTCTCTTGGACGAACTTTTCATTGTCAATACCACGTGACGCGTAGTACGCCCTCCAATCAGACAGGTCAATATCTCCCTCAGAATTGTAATCAGTTGATCCGTAGAATACGTCAACAACGTCAAGCACGAATTCATGCACGTACCACTCAGTTTGACGCACGGAGTTCATTCCTTCGACGAACTCCTCTCTATTGACTCCATCAGTTGTATTGGATGGTTTGCCCAAGTGATCAAGTATTCTATCCCAGAGTCCCTGAAAAGCCTGGCCGAGGATGTATGAAAACTCCGGCTTGTCATCGCTTTTCAGTTTCTTCGGATAACTCAGCATATCCTTCAACGAAACAATGCCGTCCTTGTCAGAATCCAAGAAGTTGAACATCATTTCTGATTTCTTTCTCAGATATGCATCGATCTCCATCTAAAACAGTATAAATTAGAAGATGATAATCACGCTGAATAGCAGAACAGGCAATAGGCCTGTAACCTCATGACGTTTTATTCCACTTCTATCCCATGATGCAAGGTACATTCATGACAATTAAATGGCAGGTGGGATCATAATACAAATCAACTACCATGACACGTCCCGCGTGTAACACGACATCAATTTAGTCGCCCACTCGAGGTCCATGGACTGGCACAACCGGAAGAGCATGCAAGCGCTAATTTGGTATATCGTATTACATATATGATTTCACCTGTTGTGGCACATGCACTGTACGCTGACAATTAAATTAATGTCGTGTTACATAAGCGATGCTAGATTTTCGGATAATTGACCACCTGTCATGTAGATGATGGGTGCACAAATCACGTCATTGAAATAGAATAAAAGGTCATCAGAGTTTGGGACTATTGTACTAATTATTGTTTGCCTGGCTACATTGTTTCCTTCTCAACATGGACTATACGCATTGATATGGAAGCCGGATGCGACCATTCGTGCCTTCGTAACTTCGAGTTATTCACAACGCGAAGCGACGAAGCCGCGAAGTCACGAAGCCGCGAAGTCACGAAGGCGCCAAGTCACGAAGGCGCGAAGTCGCGAAGGTGAAGGCGCGAAGTCGCGAAGGCGAAGCTGCGAAGACACGAAGGGGCAAAGGCGAAGCCACGAAGGGGCGAAGGCGAAGACACGAAGGGACGATGCTGTACAATTTCGTCACTTCGCTTCGTCCCTTCGCGTCTTCGCCTTCGCCGCTTTGTGGCTTCGCAACTTCGCCTTCGCGACTTCGCGACATCGCGACTTCGCGGCTTCGTGACTTCGCGGCTTCGTCGCTTCGCGTTGTGAGTAAGACGAAGGCACGAATGGCCGCATCTGGCTTCCATACATTGATAAGGCGGAATGGTAATCATAGAACTCCAGTTCGTCATACTATATCATGATATTATAGTATTTCCTATTTATATTCATATATATTTATTTTATTTGCAGTCTGGTGCCATATTGTTTATGAATTACATGTAGGTACTTTGATTAGGGACACGGGAATTCTCCATGGATGACGACTGACTAATGCATGTCGGTTCATAAGCTTGTATATATATATAACAAAAGCCTCGAAGCCGGTACACTATTTAGACCAAACATATGAGAGAAGAAGCAAAAATATATAAAAAAATTCAAAATATCGGTTAAAAAATGTTGAAAAGAGTACCGTACTAACCTATTCCAATGGCAGCCAAACTGAGCCCCACCCGAATACATGGTTTGCAAAGGTGAAACTCTCTCGCTCCAGAAAACTCGCTTTTCTAAGGCTTAGCAAAAATATTTAGAGGCGGGGATGACCCCTATTATATCACCCCGGCTCGACAAACCCCAAATGGCTTTCAAATAAATCTGGTTGTCCTATACAGGTCGGACAAAAGCCCCTCTCCAATTTTGGAGGTAAAAAAGGTTGTTTTTCTTGAATAACTCAGAAAATATGAACAAAATAGCATTTATTTTTTCTAAATGGCGCTTATATTGATAGTTACATATGTTAACACATTTTGCCACTGATAGGATTTATAGTTAACTTGTTCGAACGTGTTGAAATGACAATTTAAAAAAACAACAGACCGCTTTCTTTCTCCTGAAGTAGATAGGCAACAATATCTGCAAAGCACGTAAACCAATGTGAAAATATATCAATATACATGTAAGCGCCATTTAGAAAAAATGCTATTTTGTTCATATTTTCTGAGTTATTCAAGAAAAACGACCTTTTTTACCTCCAAAATTGGAGAGGCATTTTTCCCCGAGCTCCTATATAAGGAGGAACTTTGATCTACCAGTGGGAATGATAAATTCCCAGACAGGAACTCCGAAAATATCGGCCTATAGGCGTCACGTCTGACGTTCATTATGCCAACGTCATTAAAACATAGAGAAATACACATTACTCTCAAGAATATATCGGATTTGAACAAGTTTCATTTCGCAATTAACAACTCGTTACTAAAATAATCTCACCTTTGAGTATTTCGCCATGCTGCCTCGAATGACAATCGGGTAAATGAATTCTCACGAACGATATTTCGATTTATATGTAGCTTTTCTCAAACACAAGAAAGATATCCCTCCGGCTTGTCCGATATGATGTTTTCGTCATGGGACATTTCAGTTTTCAGATGAGTGACTCCTCTTCTTAGAGACACGCAATGCAGGACAGGGATCTTATCTGAAACAAATTTTTATATTGAAGACATATTTGTGTATGGTCCGTCACATATACTCATGCATGAATATCAGGGTTCACTGATTCAGTGTTCAGCTATACAGTGCTCTCCGCTGAAGCGGGATCAAGCGGAAACAATCTCAGTACACTCAGTATAATATCAGGAAATTTTATATCTGACATCAGCAATTTCGAATTTGGCAGAAACAACTTTAACTTTAAAATAACGCTCCTTTATGGCAAGCCAAAGTGCTTTTTATTCCGAATTTCCGAAATCGGAATTTCTATTTCCGATATCAGAAATTGAATTCCCGATATCGGAAATTCTAATTTCCGATATCGAAAATTGCAATTGCCGATATCGGAAACTCTATTTCCGATATCGGGAATTGCAATTTCCGATATCGGAAATGAAAGCTCTGGAAGCTTCACGAAAACTAGAATTGCAATTTCCGATATCGGAAATTCAGTGACAATTTCCGATTGCCGATATCGGAAACTCTATTTCCGATATCGGGAATTGCAATTTCCGATATCGGAAATGAAAACGAAAACTAAAATTGCATTTCCGATATCGGAATTGAATTTCCGATATCGAGAATTGAATGTCTCCGAACTTCCGATATCGGAAATTGAATTTCCGATATCGAGAATTCAATTACCGATATCGGAAATTGAAGGACATGAATTTCCGATATCGGAAATTTCAATTCCGATATCGGAAATTTCAATTCCGATATCGGGAATTCAATTTCCGATATCCTTGAATAAAAAAGCACTTTGGCTTGCCATACTCCTTGTAATTACACACATGGGCACGTGGGCCGATATAGTAAAGAAAAAAGCGAAGCAGTATTCAAATAAGATATCATACTGAGACACATTCTCGTGGCATCAGAGGGTGCACCTCATGCTGTCAGATTCGGCAATCGTTAATAGGAGGTTACAAACTCTGACAATGGGAGAATGACCAAGATATTGTTCTTCTCCAGAAAGTTCAGAGGATTGCTCTCGCCGAAAGGTCGCTTTTCCGTCGAGCGGTACGTTGGAGATCGTCTCACGTAAAATTGTAAATATCCGTGAACCAAAACGCCAATCAATGTCAAATTGAAAAACATAAATCACCAAATCAGAAAAAACATGACCATCTATGAACTGTATAGCTTGTTTCAGCTAGAAATGAAGATATGTCCTACGTATAGGTCCATCATGAAAATCAAACGTCTATACCGCAGTAGTATATAAAGGACCGATTCTGTCGGGAAAATGAGGCTCAAAAAGTGAGGCTGTGGCTTGACGTGACAATGACGTGGCAACGACGTCACGGATGACGTCACATCCGGTCACGAGACATCCAGGCCACGGGGAATGTATTCCTCCGCGACGATGCGGTCGGCGGTGATGTGACCGGGAAGAAGCCTTCACGCACAGAAAGTAGTCCATTGGGTTGACTTCCAATGTTAATGTATACGAGGAATGCCTGGATGGGATAGGGGTGGTCTTTTTTTTTCTTGTAGATGTTACTATGGGATGTGGGATCTTGTTTTTCTCGTCTCGAGCTATAGAACACGAAGTCTCGAAGTTAAGTGGTAAAATTTTGGATAGGCCCATACTGGCTCGACGGATAGGTCCATACTGGGAAACCCACTCCTAGACATTTGCGGTATGGGTTGTGGGGTCTTGTTTTTCTCGTCTCGAGCTGTAGAACACGATGGGAGGTTAAGCGGTGAAATGTTTTGGAAAAGTCCAGGTAGGCCTTGATAGGCCCATACTGGCTCAGTGAATAGGTCCATACTGGAAAACCCACTCCTAGACATTTGCGGTATGGGTTGTGGGGTCTTGTTTTTCTCGTCTCGAGCTGTAGAACACGATGGGAGGGGTCTTGAAGTTAAGCGGTGAAATTTTTGAAAATTTCAGGTAGGTCTGGATAAGCCCATACTGGCTCAGTGAATAGGTCCATACTGGAAAACCCACTCCTAGACATTTGCGGTATGGATTGTGGAGCCTTGTTTTTCTCGTCTCGAGCTGTAGGACACAATGGGAGGGGTCTTGAAGCTAAGCGGTGAAATTTTTTGAAATATCCAGGTACCGGGTAGGTCTGGATATAGGCCCATACTGGCTCAGTGGACAATATGTCCCACTGGGAACCCTCTCCTGGACATTTGCGGTATGGGTTGTGGGGTCTTGTTTTTCTCGTCTTGAGCTGTAGAACACGATGGTTCGATTGGGGTCTTATTTTGAAGCTCTTGTGGAGGGACATCCGACTGGGCTAATGTATCGTCCGTTTTTATAATTCTGCGCATGCGCAGTCTGACCGTAGTATAGAAAGCAGGCATTTTGGGGGTTCGTGGAGGTCTGTTGAGTGATTGAGGGACCATCCATGGTCCAAATGGAAAGTGTGGGGTATCAGTGTGAAGCTCTCGTGAGGTAGAGTCAGACTGGCGTTATTTTTTTAATTGCAAGTCGCGTCAAACTGCGCATGCGCCGTTGGGGTGTAGTAAGTAAAGTGGGTATTTTGGGGGGTGTGAAGGAAGGTGTGTGGAGAAGAGAGGGACCATCCCTGGTCCAAATGGACCGTGTCAGGTGTCAAAAGTGTAGCTCTCGTGGTATAGACCACGACTTGATGGATGTCCATGTCATCTGTGACATCATCGGTGACGTCATCAGTAGGAGTAGTAGCCAAAGTGGGCAGTTTGGGATTTGAAGGAAGGTGTTTGGGATAGAGATGGGTCGACCATCCGTGGTCCGAATGCGTCGTGCGAGGGTACATCATACCCAAGCTGGGGGAGGGGGGGGGGCGTTGGGTATGTTTACAATACAAGTAGCCTCTTGTCCAATCAGAGGCCGCCATTTGGCGCTGCATCTGTCATATTCGTTCTTGCCCGTTAGATGTATTCTCGGCTGCTCTTGTCCAATCAGAAGTCGCCATTTCAGAAAGTTCCATCTTCGGCCATGTTCGCTCTGATCCGTTTGTTCTAATCGTCGTCGGGCAGGCCAGGATACCGTTGAGGCAACATATTCTCAAATAGTTGTTTGAGCATTCTGAGTATCTATCAGTGCATGGGTGAATACATTCATCCGAGGGGGTGGTCGGTCAGCTTGGTAACGAAAATCGTGACATTGGTCACCCTCTCTACGACCCATTGGGTGTTGGAGCGTTGTTGTTGGGCCCATTCCAAGACATCCAATTGGTCCAGCACAGACTCTAGCGACGCCAGATCCGTGATGGTAAACGGTTGGTCAAACACCCGGATGTTACTGCTCGGGTAAAAGTATCGGACTTGGTCTGTCTCCTCATGCTGCAGCACATAACCAAACGCCAGATTCAACTTGAGATCACTTGAGTAAGAGATCACTGGGGGCATCCACTGGATCTTCCTGGAAATGCTCGATGTCGTCAGGCGTATGTGGAACCGTATCACCGGGGTCCGGCTGGATATCTAGGCCCTCCTCGACTGTAGATACAAGCAAACTTAGCTCCGGTGTAGCCTTGTTCCATACTACGTGAGAACAACGCTACGGCTGCAAGCCAGTCACCAGATCGAGTTGTTGGGAAATTGCCGTACGGGCAATATTTGCCAAACCAATTGACCATAACCAATAAAATAATTCGATTCTATGTCCACTTACCTTTCATAAAAATCCTTGTTTATGAGTGACCGTCCGTTTTTAGCTTGGCAAGAGATCGAAACTCGGACGAGGGGGTTATTCTGTCCATGTAAAACTTATCGATGTAAAGATGGCGGCGATGTGGACAGTTTTACCCCCCTCGTCCGAGTTTCGATCTCTTGCCAAGCTGAAAACGGACGGTCACTCATAAACAAGGATTTTTATGAAAGGTAAGTGGACATAGAATCGAGTTATTTTATTGGTTATGGTCAATTGGTTCGGCAAATATTGCCCGTACGGCAATTTCCCAACAACTCGATCTGGTGACTGGCTTGCAGCCGTAGCGTTGTTCTCACGTAGTATGGAACAAGGCTACACCGGAGCTAAAGCAAACTGGACATGGGCTCGGTGCTCGGCAAGTGTTGGGTGGGTGGTGTCTCCGTACGTTTCATCACCCTGGGATCCTCTTCAGTGGGACTGACCTTCCTGAGCTCCTCTTCAGTGGGAAGTGGTCTCCCATACCGTGGTGACGGACCATGAATCAAACGCTGATGCCGACTTAACTGATTGGGCCGTTTGAAGAGTTGACCACATTCATTACATTGTTCCATCGCGCCCTTGTGGAGTAAGCGTTCGTGGCGCTGTAAAGCATCGCTGCGTCTCAGTTGCTGTATATCCGTGGATTTGTAGAGTTTCGTTTTGATTTTTATACTGTGGTTTTGTGAAACCATCGATTATATGTGAGATTCTGTGCTTGTATTCTGTGAATTTACTGTGCTATGAACGTTGAAAGTGTCTTCAGCTTTGCTGACATTTAGAGACTTGGAGTCATTACGATTAACTGTTTAGCACGAACAGTGAGGCTGTCAGTCAAATGTTCGTCTCGTTTGGCGAGCTACGTTTGGCAGAATTTCGGATGAACAGAATTTGTTGGATGAACAGGGGCTTGAGGTGGTGAAGGTGAAGACTTTGAGATGGACGTCGAATTTCCGTAAATGGTTCTCCAGGTTCTATTCCAAAACTATTGCAGACCGAGTTGTACGGTGTGATATTTTGGCCATTGACGACTTCATGGTGGAATTATCCCCGTTCGCTGCCCGTTACAGTGGAACTAAAGTTCATTGACGATGAAGATGTATGTTGTGGATTTTTTTAGTGAGTTTGGTGAGTGTTGAGGGTTCAGCGGAGAGCGCCGTTGCTCAAGTTTAAGGGAGATGTGCAGACAAGAACAGATATAGATCAGCTGGATGCATTAGACGGAATTCAACAAGAGCAAGGGCTTGTTGTGGTTCCTGGTCATACACGGGATGATGCCGATGTTTCCGATGCTATTCATTTGGATATCCATGCCGTCTTTGCCAAGCCATATTCTGTCGTCGCTGTCGGAGTTGGCATGGTGTTGCAGTGTTGTGTAACATTCGTGTGCAGCAGATGTACATTGGTTGTGATTTTACGCAGAGAAGTGAGCTGACTGAGACTGGTGAGAAAATTTGTCAAAAGTGTAGGAGGTGAGAAGGTACAGAATGTTGAAGTACGTCAGGTAGAGAAGGCGCGCAATGAAAGCAAGGGAGTAGAGCATAAGCAGACTGTTCACGTACGTGAGGTGCAGACTGTTGTGAAAAACCTGTTCAAGTCATAAAGGAGATTGTCAAAAGTGAAGGAGGTGAGTTACGTGAAACTGATGAACATGTCACGGAAGCATCCAGTTTGGACCCTCCAGATCCTCTCGAAGAGATAGAGACTGTGTGTTCTTCAGCAGAAGACATACACGCCAGGGACCCAGTCCATATAGTGGGTTGGCGTAAACATCATGTGGGGACTCCTCGTTCAAACACTATCTCTCCTCTCAAAAGCATGAACAACAAGATTCTTCAGATGTCGAGACTATATCACTGTGAATTCACTGAGAATTTCAAGATAAAACTATGATTTTGCACAGTGAATAATGGTGTTATGGTGGAAAGAGACTTTGTTGTGGGCGTTAAAAAAGTACCC
>JAVTVY010046523.1:0-21572 GCA_036873755.1 Hanleya hanleyi
CCATAGTAACATTTCAAAATGGCGGTGGATTTCGTTTTTGGAGGATCGACCGCGATGATTTTTTTTTTTTTTGCCGATTATGGAAATTAAAGGAGAAAATAAATGACCAGGAAAGTAGGCAAATACGTATTCTACCCAAACGAGTACAAAGCGGTAGGCATTATCCATTGTTATGAGCGCAAATCCACCCGCTGTTACCCAGGTCGGGAGGCAAGAATTTTGCGATAGGAAATTTCGGTTCAACGGCTGAACCCTACATATTCAATATCACAAAATTAAATGTCAGTAGGGTTCAGCTTGTTGAACTACAGTGTTAGGGGAAGTTCCAAATCTAGGGGAGTTGCGGATCACTTTCCGAATTAACGCCTGATATTTCTTGAAATAAAGCATCTGTTTAAATCTTTTTTAGGTTTGTTGGAATTTCTGTTTCCGTGGACTCGGATGAATGTCAAACAACCGACCTGCATTGTTTCTTTTCCGGTCAATTCGGCAACGTAATACTTCCGGTACTGCGCAATGACAAATTGACACCGAGTCGAAAAACACGTGCGATTTTTCCAGTAGTGATTTTGCGCGAAATAAGGTGGGTTAAGGCGGTAATTTCAGTATTTATTTAAGGGATAAAATCCTGCTAATGGTCAAACAAAATATCTAGTGATTTGCGATAAATGTTAACTGACCAGCATTGTAATATAATGGGGCTGTAGAGATGTCAATTCCGAATCAACGATATACGCGCCGTTCATAACTTGAAATCGGTGAGTAAGTGACCGTCTCACAACTAATACAACAGGTGCAACCGACTTTAAGGACGATTGGTCAATCCATGGCATTGTCAAAACAATTTTCAATAAGAGCTGAATCAATGACAAAAGCAAATAAGAACCGAATATGGTATCGAAGTACTTATTTCATTGCATTTGATAGGGCACTCCATGGACTTACATGTAATAATCTTGTTAACTTCAGTATATTCACAATAATAAATACTTAAAAAATCCGAATTCTCACATGATTGTCAGACATCGTATCCTAAAATGTTCTAGAAAATAATTAAATTGAGATTACAATGCAATTTTGTAGGCTCGCTCCAAGATAAATATACTTCAGAACATTTGCGACGCTAGATCTGCGTGTCATTTGTGCCTGGACTGTAACAATTAAGAATTCGCTCACAGGGCGGGGAGAAGGCAACATTGGAATCGTCTCCAGGGCTTCACCGGCCTATGGGTGATTAGCAGATGACCCCTCAAGCCGATAGAAATTCCATTCTCAGTACCTGTAACGGCCGCTAGATGGCGTGATCCACAACTCACCAAAATGATTCGCAACTCCCCACGCTGGTGCACTGAAGCGGAGGCTATTTTTTCATCGATTGACTATTCCGATTGAAGAATTTTTTACATACAATTATAAACGACAGATTTTTCGAGAATATAAGACCAGCAGTCGCTCTCACCTCGTAAAAGAACGAACGCTAGCAGTCTGGATGTGAAAAGTGATTCGGAACTCCCCCAAACACTGTACATGATCTGGTGCCTGTTTTTCTTGATAAAATTTGAAAATTGGGCACCAGAATTTACTGATGTTGATTTGTTAATGCATTTCTTAGTGTTAATCTAATGGGAGCTGTACCCCAGTTATGGGCAGCCGGGAACACTCCGAACAGCCAGCTGAGTAGTTAAACAAGCTGACCCTAATGACATTTAATTTTGTGATATTGACAACGTAAAATGTTGTTAGAGTTTAGCTTGTTGAACTAATGTAACGAGGTATAATTTGCAAAACTGTGGGGGGCAATTTGTTTTTTTTTTAGGGGGAGGGGAGGTGTATTTGACATAGTAGAAGTTTCAAAATGAACATGCACAAATCCTGTCCAGATGATCTGCTAAATTTAACTGCTCCGTCTAACAGAAAAAAAATGTTGTGCTCTCAAAGACAAAATTTGGTTCAAAATGAGGTAAACTCAGACGACTGACAACCACTTTGCTGTTTTGTTCATTTACCTGAAGGACATGAGCCATCAAATATCTCCCACCAGCTACTGAGGACCTCTGACCGACAGCAAAACGTGATGCAGGCAGCTCAATGTTGTGTTGTTGTTGTCTGGTTCAGACTGGGGGTGTCCACTCGTCCTCGTGGTGTTGTGCTCGTCCAAACAACAGCAACAACCGCCCAAATACGATCTGAACGTTGACTTCAGTTTCCCTATCTTGCATCAATCAGTCGTATTCATCCGCACGCAGTGCTACCAAATTCGGGAAAGGAAAATAATTTCCGACTCTCCCACTCACTTTGTGCTGTAATACAATGTCGTCTGCTGCGATCGAAGCGCCGTCTAGTGGCAACTTAGGCGAAACTAATAAGGGGAGAGAACTGCGGTTTGCAGCGCACCTTTGCGATTTTATCTATGAATTCAGTTGGCTAACACGAATTCACATACTTTTAATTAATACGACAAACAAGGCTAACAATATAACGTTTAGATGATTAATTAATTGTAATATGCCTTTCTGTTGAATAGAGTGATTTTATAAATAAAAAAAATTCTAATTACCGGTAATAAGTGGGAAGAATGGGTTAATATCAAATAAAAACTAAAATTGCCCACCTGGATCGATTTCATGGAATTGCTTTTGCAACAAATTCATCAGATAAGAAAATTTATTTGTCCTTTATTAAAACATTTTAGTCAGAAATGACGTTGAAACTGGGCACGGTACCAAATTGTGATGCTATCCAATAATGATTATCTCTTTAATAACAAAAACATCAAAATTGTTCAAATATCTTGCAGAATTTATTGAAGTTAGCAGTTTCTCCAAGATGCGAAAAATCTAACATGCGAGAGGCGACTTGCACCAAAAATGAATTCTTCATAAAGCGCATAAATTTGAAGTCTCCCAGTGACACATTGTGACCAGTTCCTCTCCAACTGCAAAACAATAATACACTATTCAAGAGCTTGCTACGTGCCTGAATCACCATCCAGTAACTTAGCAGTTACCTAGCTGTTACCATCCAGTAACTAAGCAGTTACCTAGCAGTCATCGTTGAGGAACTAAACAGTACCTTGCAGTTACCATCAATGAACTAAACTGTTACTTAGCAGTCACCGGCTAGTAACTGTACAGTTACCATACAGTTACCGAGCAGTCACTAGCACATATTCCATGTCTGATCTACATTGCTTTATTCTCATAAAACCAGCCAGTAAATGAACAGTTACCTGGCAGTGAACAGAAAGTTACCACGCTGTTAAAGTGTCCCTACCAGTCCGCAACCACATAGTAACTGAATGGTTGCCTGGGTGTAACCTGCAGGTAACTAGCTGGTAACTGAGATTTACTGCTTTAACATCATCAAGTAGTAACCAGTAAGTTACTGAACAGTAACCAGTCTGACACTGGCCAGTAACTGTGTAGTTATAACCTTTATGTTACCAGTCAGTTACTGACCGGTTACTGCATGTCAGACCTCAACAGTACTGCAAAGTCGAGACGACTCTAGTAACCTTCCAGTTACCTCCCAGTTACCATGCCATAACTGGCTAGTAACTATCAATTAATGGTGGCCAGTAACTGGTCGGTAACTGCACGGGACTGCTCAGTCAGAACTAATGGTGACCAGCATGAACGATTGCTTCAGTAACATACTGGTTACTTGAAGGTTACTGGTAGGTTACTGCACAGTTCCAGTGCGTCCTGAACTGAACAGTACTGCCCAGTGGAGATTTGCCTGTGTACTGTAAGGGGACCTTTCCTGCCAGTTACCTTCATGTTCTAAATGAACAGTAACCTGCCAGTTTCTGGCTAGTAACCAGTCTCTCACGGATTGCCTGTGTATATTTCATATATGCGATATTTATTATGCCATTTTGACCTTGCTCAAATCGATAATTGCTTTCAGAGAGTATTCAATAACAAAGAAGTAAATCTCACTCGCCGGTCTCTCTGTGTCGACCTACCAGCCGAACGAGGGGAATTCATGATGAGGTTTATGTCGATATCTCTGTTATTTTCTTGGGGTAAGTTTATGTATTTATTAAACGATACATTTCGTCACATTGCGCTCGCGCTCATTTTTTGAACGTTTGTTTTTCGGAATATTAGGAAAATAGCACACATGTATCTGTCTATCGACACGACCCGGTATCTTCACACATAGAGTAGTATTCAGGTCTTTATTTACACTCATAACGTATAATAATGGAGACATGAGTCGCTGCGGTACCGCCAACATTTTTGTAGGTCAGACTGTGGTAGTCAATGCAATATATTACTAAACTACACGTACTACACGATATATATTTCACGTAGGAAATCACTTCAGAAAAGCGTTTGTTGCGACGTTCACGCTTACAAGTTGAGATTCATGTTCTGTTCTGCAGTGTTGTAACCGCCTGGCGTTGGGCCAATGTCTGACTGATGGTGATAAACCACAAAAACACAGCTCTAATATGTTGTAAATCCCTCATACATGTATTCGCCGCCACACATGACCTACCAGGTCAGTTACATGCAGCCTGTTTTTGTTTTTTTGCTCAAATATATAAAAAAAAATCAGCATACCGGTTTTCCGAGATACAACTGGCAGAAATTAGGTCGTTCCGCCCGACACAATCACAGCGAAGTATTAAAAACATTTTAGAATATATCACAAACCATTTCTTGCCCAGTCAGGTAGAATGATCGATCAAATTTCATCGAGACCGACGGTTATTAAAAAATAATAGTCCAAAAATGCCCCTCCCCCCTTATCATTTTTCCAGGGCAACTAAGCACATCACTGATTGTGTTGTCCAGTCCTTGACGTATTCGATATCGTACTGGTAGTCGGAACGTTCTAGGTTCCAGCGGGCAGCATTTGGTGATTTGGAACAGGTACTCTCGAAACTTCCTGACAGATCAAATCGTCATAGTCATCGTCACTCTATCAAGATAAACGTGCGCTCGATTACCTGAAAAAGACTGTGTAACAGACCTGGAAATTGTCACTTCTCACAAATATACCATGTTCCAATATACACAACATGGGAACAAATTAAGGTAAATACAGGCACGGAGGAAGCATCTTCTGATTGGGCGCATCACTAATATCCCAGCACAGGCATGGGCTCAGCGGCCGCATATGCTTAAGAAGATCTTGGGTTCTAAACGGCTGGCGTTACGTTCTGGCCAATTTTCGATGAATAAAATCACAAATCATCGTCCGTATGTTTTGAAAATATAGATGTTAATGGCGCATTCTGGCGCATTTTGACATCATATTTTCGTTTTTTGAGAACTGCATATTTTTACGCTGAGTTAAGGAAAACAGTAGAAAGGTTTATGAAGTAAAGTTCCCTGCTCGTAAATTTTTGTATCTAAATTTAGTAAAATGGTGTGTTCCCGTGCATTTTGAAACGAAAGTACTGATAGTACTGATGTCGGGTTTTCGTTGATCCATAAACTTAAAATGACCTTCCATCACCTCTTCTGCATTTCTGTAAATCCTGTAATTGCTTGTAAAATTTGTAATGCAATTATCTAAAAAAAGGCATAGATTACTTGCAGCAGGAGCCTTGGTTAGTCGGCAAGATAGTTTATAATACTGTTTTCTATTGAATTTAATGTAATTACATTCAAAAGAAATCAGTACAATAAAATATCTTGTAGGGACTGCATGTCGGACTAGAGTCTTGTCATCTTCGCTGGTTGAATCTGACAATTTACTAAATGTTAGTCAATACTCTGTGTTGATCAAGAGAAACACTCATTTTGAGGAGTATGTATTCACATATTCAACGGTCAAATTTCAAGATTTGAAATCTGGCATCTACATTATACCTGACACCAAGTAGGACAAAGCAAGATCTAGGAAAGAAGAATGCGTTCATTCTTCTGGAGTAAATCACAATAGCTCAGTCATCAGCAATAGAAGAAATTATAAAACATAGCAGGAAACCTCGCAGAAACATTCGTAAAAATTATTCGATAAACAAAAACAACTCGACTCGCTATATAGTTCCCTGGAAAAGTTGATTATGTCATGCCTAGACTGTAATTTTACAAACTTGATATAATCGCCAGAATCGGTATACAATTGGTGATAAATGTATGCCTTAAAGAATTCTGAATAAAGTATCAGTAGTCAGCATAATGGAAAATGAAAATATAAAAATAAAGTATTCAGTAGTCAGCATAATGAAATATACGTTTATCTCGTAAAAGAAGTTGAAAACTATGGCGACATCTCGATGAAATTTATACCCTGTATCCAGGTCACACATTGACATCAAGAACTTACTCTCGCTGTTTTCCCGCTGGCAGTTTTGACCAGCATTGGACGCATTTGAGAATAGGGTACGACGATTTACCGCCGAAGAGAAGTAATATGTACAAAACATAATTCCACTGAAACTTGACCTAAAGATATTGGTAGGACAATAATATCAATAATTTTCACTTTGGGTATCACGATATCTATAGTTCAGAAAATATGGTGTGGATAAATATCAGTTTTCGACTGTTCAAAAACATGATCGATCTTGAGATAAATGTAGATTTCATTGTGCACGACCGCATCACTGAGGCAATGTGCAGGGGTTATGGAAAGGTCACGCTAGTGTAGTGCACACGTCAAAATCGAGCAACCGCTGGCATAGTAAGGGTTGACGAAACAAAAACCTATTTTGACTTCGAATATCTTTGTGATATATGTATAGATACCTCAAGCGGAAAATAACTTTCTTCTCCCTATTGGGTTCGGGAGCTTCTGCCTCTGAACATTGTTTTGAATCTAGATGTAAATTGGCGCTTTCTGCTGCATTTTGGCAGCATATTTTCTATTTGTAAAAGTTTTAGACTTGTGGATTAAGGTAACATGATATTGTTCGGTCCGAAACTCAATCTCGTTTCTCATGTGTTGAACTGCATGGGCCTGCCCATTTTTTTAATTAGAAAACGGTACCGTTTATTCAGCATCCTGAAAAAAAGTGTGTACAATCAAAACTATATACTACTGTAAATCCGAGTGAAGTTGTCTTTCAGGGTGAAGTTGACTATATTCGAGAAAATGACTTGAGCTCAGTTTTGGCGAAATATCTTAGTTTTGATGGTACCCGGGCTATTTATATTGAGACTGGAAACGAGTTTCACGAGAAGTTATGCAAGGCGTTTTTTCAGTTTAAAAGAGCTGAAGGTAAATTTGAGAAAAATCAAATAGTATCACTGAGAAAGTGCAAATTTTAAAACGGAGTTTTATATTGACTGAAATGTCATTATGCGTTGCTCGTCACAGTGGCTATCACTGTAAATATCGCGAATGCCTGAAAACTGCCAACTAAATACAGAAACACGTGTCACATTTGGCCGTCATGAATCATCCAGATAAGGACATGGGGTGAAGTTGACCACTTTTTTAGTTTTTTTGTTTGTTTTATAACTGACAATTTTATTTCATTTCTGGTGCACTACGCAGAAGTGGTGACAGTTGTTGCAGTGACATCACCCTGCTAAGTTAAAAAAACTAATTGATTATTATATATAAAAGCTATTTACTGAGCATATTACTTCAATCACTTCTGCAAAGTGCTAATCTAATCTGTAGCTAAAAGTTACAATTCAGTACTAGCATACAAAACTTACAAATACTACTAATCTTACGTATATGATAATAATATCTCATCGCTCAGTGAACAACAGGTGACATGATGATCATCGTTTATTAAATTGATCCCAGTCTGCTCTCTCGTTACTGATATATTTCTCCAAGTAAGATATACTCTTTAATTCATCTTTTATATGCTGTAGATTTGGCAGCTCTTTTTAACCTTTTGTCTATATATATTAAATTTAACAGCGGTCAATAAGTAGTTGAGAATTTTGTCTCTTAGGTTGGTCAAACCTAATATAATATTCCGTGGATTAACTTGTAAACGGATATTTGCTTTTGCCATATACCATTCCTTCAGCTGCTGCCATAGAGGTCTGACCTTAAGGCATCCCAAAAACAAGTGGTAAATTGATTTCGGTTCCCTTTTGCAGAAAGTACAAAGTTCATCCTGTTCTGGGTCAATTTTGTTCATGAATGAGTTAGTAGTCATGATTCTATTGACTATACGATACTGGAACCACTTGAGTTTAATGTCACCAATGTTGTTCACTGATCGATTGACCGTACACCATTCTTTAGAGTCATATTCAGTGCCGAGAGTGGTCTCCGATTTGATATTCACACTGGTCTTCGCGAAACTACTAGCCATAGGAATATTATAGCAAACTCTACATCCTGATTGTACTTTTATCAACGGGAAACGTGGAATAAATGATGCTTGTATTTCGCCTGAAAATTCAGTTATATTCAATTTATTTGCTGCTCGTTTTATTGCCGATATAACGGAATGAAATTACCGAGTATATTTCCTTGAAAGTATCATAGCTGAGAAATGTGTCATTTCGTATCAAGTCATTAAAAAAATTTATGCTATGGGCGAGCCATTTGTTGTGGAGTATCGGTTGATTATTAATCGTAAATTTGTTGTTTCGCCAGATTATTTCCTTTTTAAATGCAATATGATCAGGTTCTTTGTAAATCACATTTTTTTGAAAGTGGTCCCACGCTGTATTTACATCGGTCCAAAAGGGGTTTAATGAGCTGTTTTCATGAATGGAATATCCGGCCCTTGCCGAAAAGGGGTTTAATGAGCTGTTTTCAAGAATGGAATATCCGGCACTTGCCGCAGCAAGAAACTTCACCGGGAGCAGATGAAACCATTTACATTTTTTATTAATTATTTGTCTCAGCCAGGATATTTTTTGAGCTCGGATAGTGTTAATAATTGAAGGAATATTCATTCCACCATCTTTAAAAGGTTTAACTGATTTAACTCTGGCTATCTTGTCTGGCTTACTACTCCAGACAAACTGAAAACATTTTTTTTGTAGTTCATCAATCAGATTTTGAGGCGGATCAGGCAGTGATGAACATAGGATATTTAGTTTTGGTAATATTAGCGATTTAAAAACCGTTATTCTTCCTAAAGGCGTCGACATTCTTCTTAGCCATATTTTCATCAGCAGATCTATAGTTTTCAGTTTGTCTTTGTAGTTTCGCTAATATTTCAGCACAGAGCAAAAAATATACGGAGAGAGAGGGTTCCCCTGACGACAACCCCTTGACAAGGCGAAAAAGCTTGAAGCAAAACCATTGACTAGAAGGCACGATGCTGTATTTTTGGTGAAAATTTCTACCCACTTTTTTATAGATGGACCAAAGTTAAAGGAACCTAGGACTTTCTGAATGAAGCTCCAGCTAACGGAATCAAAGGCCTTTTCAAAATCGATCAAAAATATTAAACCCGGAATATTTTTACTTTCTGTTGACATTGTCATATACAAACCGCGTATTTTCACCGATGAATCTGCCAGACATGAACCCGGTTTGGTCTTCATTTATAATACCTGGCAATATTTTTTTTAATTTGCTGAGCGATAGCGCTGGAACAGATTTTATAGGTAACATTTAGAAATAGGGCGCCAATTCTTTAACAAATGTTTTGGTTTTCCTTCTTTTGGTAGGCAGGTTATCACACCCTGAATCTGTGTAACAGAAAATTCCCCTACATCATATCTACAATTCAATGAATTGACAAGATAATGTCCGAGATCTCTCCAGATTTTTTTAGAAACTCTGTTGTAAAACCATCTGACCCCGGGCTCCTGTCATTTTTTTTGGTAATGCTGATGCTAATATCTCGGCCGCAGAGAAATTTCCCTCAAAAAGCTGATTCAAATCGACGTTTCGTACGTCCTTTTGGAATAGATGTTTTTATGAAAACTCTTTGCTTCGTGCAAAATGTTACTTTGGTCAGTTAACATCTTTCCATCTTTAGTTTCTATCCTAGTTATCGCCTTATTTAAATAGTTTCTGTGCTGTAAATTTAGATAATACTTTGTTGGTTTTCCCCCCTTTTCAACCCACCTAGCCCTTGCTCTAGTCATGATACCTTCAACTTCTATCTTATTAATTGATTCCAATTCTTTATTACTTTCATTGATTTCTCCTGCCAGCTCATTTTTCCCCTCCACTTCCCTTGAGTTATCTAATTTTGCGTGTAGTTCAAATATTTTCCTCTTTAACTCTGCCTCCTTTTTAATATATTCTTTCTTTTGATGGCTTGAAAATGAAATACTTTTACCTCTGATGTTTAGCAATATCATTTCCAGTAATAATTGGTCATTAATATCATAAGTTACCGCACCTGTTTGATCTTCTGAATAGGTAGAATATTGCTGTACTGTTTCTTGAATTGTAGTTTTGACTAGCTGAACATATTCGATATCTTTCAATAATGAGTTATTAAATTTCCAGAACCCTCTACCCTTTTTGAAATCATCAACTTTTAAGGACAGGAGAATTAGAGAATGGTCCGATCTGTAACTGGATTCGATTTCCGTCTTGTTCTCCATGTGAAAAATATTTCTGGAAATAAGAAAGAAGTCTAGGCGAGATTGCTTAATGGGATTCTTTTGTCGCCAGGTGAACCTCCTATGTCCGGGGTTAAATTCTCTCCATGGATCTACAAGGTCCAAGATCTCTTTCATTTCCAAAACTATTTGTCTAGCCTTTGGATGATTTATTCTAGAATCATTGAAAGTATCCATTTCAGGATCTTGAATGAGATTCCAATCGCCACAGATGACAAAATGCGGGTTATTCCACTCTTCCAGTATTTCCTGGATGGTCACAAAGAAATCAGGTTGGTCCGTATTAGGAGTATCTAGGGATATTAGTACAAAGGTTATCTCGGGTGTTTTAACCTCCAAAACTAAGAAATTACCATTCTTCTTATCCCTTTTTATTCTTATAACTTGGAATTCAAAATTATTGAAAAGAGTATGGTTACCCCTCTTGCGTTACTTACATAAGAGCTGAAGTATGCGTCTTAACCCCATTCAGATTTAATTTGCTTCTCCATTTTTGTAGTGAAGTGAACATCATGGAGACAATATATTGAGCACTTATAGCTTTGTATATGCTGAAAGACATCTTTACGTTTTTTGTTTCCCGTTTAACCCTTGACAGTTGACGGAGGCAACATTTATCTCACTTGATGACATATTTCATGTAAAACCCAATCATTCCATGGGAGACCACTCTTGCAGTAAGTGTCACAGGTTCAATAATCAGCTGTAACGATAATGGAAATATTATCTGATTGTACAAAAATAATTGGCCATTTAAAGCAAGACAAAGGTGAAATTCATATACGCTAGTAGACAATTCAACCATATTTACTAGAAGTGATAAATAGCAGTCAAGATATGGGTATGAAATACACCAGTACATGAAGGGCAAACCAACTGTTCTTCCAATGTAGTGCACGATAATGTAAAAGGGGAGTATTAATGACACTTGGTTCACTGCCGTATGACAGACTATCATGCGTCTGACCGTTTGGCATATTCACCTATTTCATAATGACTGAATATCTAAACACCCCTGTGGCTAGTGTAGTCTAAGCTGGGAGTTTGCTTCTAAGATTTGGGCTGGACATAAAAGTATATTCAATTCCGACTAGATCCAGTAGAGACATATAGCACGACATGAAATTTCAGCTCTTTGCCAGTCCAAACAAATCGACAAACGCGCCACGTAGTATTGGTATCTGATTATACAGTATACGTATATGTGGTCACAATGGAATACAGAAATTGATAGGACCTGCCCAAACTACAAAGCATTGATTTGATTCATATATACTACAGTAATAAGAAAAAAGGGAAGTTCGTGATCTCAACCCAGTGCAACTTGATCACAGTCCGATGTGGATGTCGATTTCCGTAGTTGTATGTCGATTTCCGTAGTATAAGTCTGTGTTGTTGTGAAAGGAGAATATTTACTGTACAATAGAAACAGTACTTGCAGACATGGTGATATGACGATCTTGCACCCCAGATACATTTTAACTTGAGAATTAATAACAAACTTTGTGTTAAGGGGAATCAGGATGTGAGAGATTTTGACATTTTTTGGTCAGGTTGAAATTTTTAAAAAGGCACTAAATTATCAAGGGCGTATTATTTCATCTCAGAAAGATAGAAAACACAACTAAACACAAGAAAATATGATTATGTCTTTGAACTAACTCGAAAAAATGCCTTTGTGGAGGAAAATTGACCAAAAATGTAGTGGATTTCTTGAAATAAAATTTGATAATTGAAGAAATGTAGTGACACTTTAACTCACGAATAAAGTTGAATCATCTCTTCGTTGAGGTCAAACAAGAATGACCTACTTGAAATTTTGGGGAAATAGAATGCTACACGTGGTCAAACCAACTGAATTGTTCAGGAAAATGGCAATTCATATTCCTTCCTGCTCAGGTGGACTTCTTCCGGCTTCGATGCATTAACCCTTTACACAAAACTGAACACCTGTCAATCAAAGTCCATCTGAATGAGACAATCATTCAACATGTTGTTGTTGTTTTATGTTGTTGTTGTTGTTGGCACGTGTTCAGGTGGGTTAATGGCATTGAGGTAAGCAAGTTTATGTTCATCCATCCTCATCGGCAAACGCTTTCAGAACATGCGATCGGAATGCACAACCATTCAGGTGTGAGGGCTACTCACCAAAATTCACTACACTGCCATCTTTGTTGTCTAGATTTGATGTAATTAGACGGATGATCTGTTTTTCCGGACTTTGACCTAATTATCAAATCTCGTGCGATTTCTCGAGAAGAAGGCGACAGGATATTAGAGTAAGGCGGCTGGAAAAAGTACATCTCCAGAGAGGTTTCCAAAAATGATTTTCTGCAATGAAACTGCCGAATTAAATATTTTGTATTCTAAATATCACCATATTTTACTGAATTATGATGCCGCTTTGATGTTTATACATGTTATGGACGATATCTTCGACATGCCTATTTGAGCGTATGAATATTATTAACATGTGATGGGTCACTTTGTTTGGGAAAGAAGCTCGCTGTCAATTGGTCCGTATCTAACTGTATATTTGTGGAAATTCTTTGTCATTTCGTTTCATTTTTGCTTCACAAAGGTATTGGAAACATTTTTTCAATTTTTTTTTAAAAAAATACATTTTTTGTCATTCCATGTATCATGGAAATCATGGAATTTTCGAAAATCTCGCAGATCCTAATTCTCCTTAAATCCGCGACATTGTTCACAATCAACATTAATGCATTGATCGGTTGTTGTTTCTCACGTACTTTTATCGACACCTCACTCTACATTGTAATCATACCTCTTCCAAATGTCTCCGTGTTTCGTCTGTACGCGTGGTCTTCACTCTAGCTATCGTGCCATCACGTCTGAGTTCCCTGGCATGTTGTGAGAGTTTGCCTACCTTCACCCGAAGTAAGTCCGGCAGATCCTGGTAAATTCTGATAGCACAGGACTCGATCGAAGCACTTTCTCCTTGTCCTCCCAGAAACAGAAACGTACGACCAAAGGCTAAGGTTTTTTGACGGTAGGTAATCTGTGACTATTCACGAGCAACATGGCGTTCGTCTCCTTCTTCGGAATGCTCAATTTTTCCGTAAATAGGTCACGTACTATTTCTCCAGTATCTTCTTTGTCATTGTTTTACTCTAGTCCATGTATAACCAGATTATATTTTCTGTCGTGTGATTCCAATTGTAGAACCTTTGACTTCAGCTGTCTGATCTCGTCCTCGTGTTTCGTTACAGTCTTTGGTAGATCTTTCTCACTCAAATAGTTGAGCTTTTCTTCAAAGACTTTCATAGTCACTTCAAAGTCGTCCTGCCTATCCGATAACACCTTCTGTTCCTCTCTAAGATTCCGCAGTTCAGATTGTATACCATCCAGCCTTGTTGTAATTTTCCTGTCCATTTGTAGCGTTAGAGTTTTTAGTTCAGCTATCTCGGCGGAGGTCGTCATTTTTGTCGGTGCGCGAATCGTTGTAAGACAGGTCCACAACAAAGACGGTAGAAATGCACGCTTTTTTTCAAGGAGATTTTCGGACGGAAGGTGGTTATTTTACCTTGCACAAATATCTAGTACGTCCAGTATTCAGTTCGTGATCAATACCTCCGATTAGACAGTCGCAATCATGATATATGCCAAACTTGGCTCAGATGCAAAAATTCACCGTCCTGTCGGTTCCGCGATATTGGATCCCCCTTGACCACTTTTTATGGGTGAAGCTGTCCACCTGGCCAACTTCACCCCATCTAGTGAATACAGAAAATTTGAGAAAATAAAACTTCAAAGGTAACTTAAACTCATAATAAAAATTCCATATGTGTATATTCGGCAAATGTATGGAACTGGGTACAGCGATCCACTTCTGGTTGCGCACGCGTAGCCCTAATCCCATCCCCACACTAGCCAAGGGCGAAAAGCTGGGTCCAAGCGTCCCGTTGTGTGAAATCCCCAATCATGTTCACGTAGAAAGCGTAGTTAAGTGTACGTTGACCATTGAAATTTGTATATGACCATTGTTCCATTCCGGTCAGGTGACCGGAAGTGCTCTATGACCATGTTTACCCGAATCGTGCGCATACGCAGAGTCAAAGTTCGCTTTAGGTCACGTGAACAGATCCCGAAGAAACGTCATAAAGGTCATATGCAAAGGAGATGGTACTATAGGGCGGGATTTTTGTCTATAGGCGGTGTGGTTGAAGTCGATAAATATGGGGAGTGGGGGCCCCACATGCTGGTTAACTTTGGCCATGCGAATATTTGCACAGAGACTTGAAATAAGTGAGTAATAACATATTTATTTTCTTGGTAAGTCTAAAATAAAACATCGTACCTTGTTTCTTTCGGGACGAATAAAACTTATTGTACAAAGCAGATTTGGAAATTTAATGAACTTCCTGGAATCGGTCAACTTCACTCCGGTTCACAGTAGTGTTTAATTTTAATTCTGTTCTTCTCATATTATTGCCTACCCCCTGTCCCACCGTCCCTGAAATCAACAGATCCATGTGATAGTCAGAAATAGGTAGGAATGGCTAAGAATATCTGGTGGTTAAAGGTGTCCGGTCCCTGTCTTCTAGCCCAGCTTGGACATTTTTATTCACATGAGGGATAAGTGTCTGTCGTTAATTGCGATAGAAAAGGATATGAGTAGTTTAATAATGTTCCCATGACATTCTTAGCCATCACACAAGTGGACCAAAAATTGACAAAGTTTTAACCATGTTGAATCAGATATTGATGAGCTCTGCATAAATATAACACGAGAAAGGATTGAATAACAGATGTTTGAAGTTTCAGATTGCTATGATTTGATTATTTCGAGATATTCAAAGTTTTGCAAAAGTGACACCACAGATGAATTTTTTTTTTACTGATCTAGCCCCTTGATGCATCTTCGTTCACTTGTGAATTCCCAATGCCCTATACTATTGGCTTTAATATAAAGTATTCGCCAAATTGGTTGGTGTCTGGGGAAAAGTTTCATTCTTTGACAGACGACAGCGTTTCTGGCGAATTAGATTGATTCTATGAGCATTTAGCTGGCTATACGTAATTTTCCAAAGGATTACTTATTTTGCTGAACCTTCATGTGATCTAAATACTTCGGAACTCCACGTTCGCCGAAAAACTGATGATTCAGTGACACCTCCCACAGTAATAATAGAAAGACATGTGAATAGTGTATTTCCTGATCCCTTGGGACGTGAATTTTGTGGACAACAGCTGTGATCTCAGGATACTAACACGATTTATTATTTTATCATTAGGTCTGCTCTCCAGTCTTGTCGCAGTGTCCTATGAGGCCACAATTGAAGGATTTGAGGGTGGTCAGGTCACTCTACCATGTGGATTCCCCAACTTCGCTGATTTTGGATGGTATAAAACAAATGGTCCAGAATTACATCGCTCAGTGATAGGAAGAGTGATAGGAAGAGGTATGGTTACTTCCCCTCCTTGGACTGGTGATGTGAGTTTTGTGACCGACAGCTGTGATATCAGGATCAGCCATTTGAGGAAAGACAGAGATAGCGGAGACTTCTTAGCCAGGCCTACAACAGGGGTGGCGGGAAATACAGTTACTGTTACATTTGTAGGTAAGACATCAAACAATTAGTATTCATTAAATGACAATAGGAAGTGGAATCCCTGTAAAGTAATATACAAATATTACCTGTTGTAACGTGGGACATGTGTGTCAGCTCGAGAAAAAATGCGCGGAGTTGTACATCACCTGCTGTCAAATCGACATGTCCCACGTTACAACATGCAATGCTGGTTTTATTAAACCGAATGTCGTATTTGAAAACAATTGGAGAGTTCAAAATGATTTGAATGAGGATGGCACGACGAAATAAGCATATCGTACATCAACACTGTGCCCGTCTTGTAGATTTCGAAAAACCCAGTGCAAGATCGACTGTTCAACCTCGGTTTGTTTATCTTATAATTTGGAAATACACCGTTTTCCTTGATTCAGAAGATGTCAAATTTATTTTAATCAATGTCCAAATAATATTAATTTCTGCAGCCGTATAATGAATGAATGAATGTATTTTATTCTCTGTACTCACGATACAGAGTATAGAGACAAAAATCTAATAAGACGCAGCACAGACGCAATCAGAGAAGGTGGCTTGGATGTTTGACCCCCGGCCCACCCTCCAGTCTGTGGGGTGAAAATTTGACAGATCAAATCGACATGATATAATTATTATTCTTCATGTAATGTTCATGTTCTATATAAGATATAGTAATATTTATGTTAAGGGGGGAATCATCGAAACAGATAACTCGAAATTTTCAAATTTCGGCAATTATTAAGGGAGATACGGTGCGGACAACAACCTAGAATATAGTATAAAATTGAATTCGTCAATAAAAGGGACATAACTCTGTGGAAAAATCGAAGAAAGGGGTAAACACCTGACAGTGGCCATCTACAAGGTACTAAGCATCTCCATGTAAGTTGTCCATGGAATGGTAACCGAATTATGGGACGGACACGTGTATATAATTGACCTTGACAATAATGGGTCATAAATCTTGGGAGAGTTACAAGCGTCTGGTCCGTCATTCATAATTCATCCGTCGTTTATTAGAGAATATACGCGTCCATAATCCAAAGATTACCGAAATCACCGAAATCGGTGAAAATCATGACAATGCACACCCACATAATAAAAAATTACCACGAAATATTTTAACTTCTTCAACAATAAATAACGGGGATACAGCCCGGACAACAATGTACTATTTGTATATATTGAAGTCGTCAATACAGGGACATAACTATGTGGAAAATCACAAAGAGGTAAACAAAAACAAAAAACGACAGCGCACATCTACATCAAGTAATAAACATCTTCCATTTGAGTTTCAAATTTGTCCATCCAATAGTAATCGAAATATTGGACGGACAAGCACATATTGGCGTTGTCGATAAAGGTCCATAAAACCTCACTGCAAGATACTTCAGCTTCCATCCAAATTTCGAAGGTTTCGGTCAAATAGTAGCAAATATACCGTCCAGACAAGTTTGGCCACAAGGACGGATGGACGGACCGACGAAGTCATTGCTATATGCCCCCTCTTTGATTAGAGGGAAGCATAACCTGGTAGAAGACAAAACAGAAAAATTACGAAATGAATCTGTGCGATATAGTGTACAATGCATAAACAGGTGTGAACAAAATACAGTCAACCCCCATTTTTACGACATTCGCTACAAATAGTCAGGTAGCCAACGTTGAAAAATGGGCCTAAACATAAACTTGCGTACAAATGCGTTTTTTTTGGCTCCGAATGATATCTGAGCATGTGTAGAATTGTAATCCGACAGGTGCCACCGTGGCATCGTTGTGCTTGTTTTTCTAGGCCATATATAGCGCCAGGCCCAAGACCTAGCATACCGAGACTTTATAGCAAATCTTATTGGGATCATTTTCAACCAATTCAGGGAGATCAACCCGAGCTGAGTATCGTGGCTAAATTCAGCATGGCGGCAATGAAATTGTGTTTTTACTCATAAAAGTACTCAAAATGTGAATATATAAGTTAAAATTGTATACTGTGTCAACCGAGGTAATTTTGAGCTTGGAAGTATTCAGCGGTTCATGAAAGATTTGGCTAGGTTCAGTAAATGGCCAGATAATAGTTTGTTGGCTTAGGTTGCGGAATTTCAGCATATACACACCGGTGTAAATTTGCACACTGTGCTCAATAAAATACACTTTGTGAAATATGGAATTTCTTAGATATCATACTTTCGCCAATTGTATTGTCCTCACTTTATGTGCAGTACATGTTATGTTAGAGACTGACAGGTTGGGATGAGGGAATTGTTTTTGGTTCTGAATGCTGCCTATTAACACATGATAGGATCAAGCATTGTCAGTTATCTTCTATATGAACTTATACTTGACTATTTTTCCAGTAGCGCCAGATCCGATCTTCGATATTCAGCTATATGATTTAGTGGCGTGGATAAGTAAACCCACTAGACTTGTACTTTGTGAAACCCAAATTGGATTTGTATGTTTTGGTTTGGAGATAGCCAGTTTTAATGTCATAACTGTGCTGAGAGTTTGACGAGTTTGTCACTGCAACCATTCATTTAGGGCAGTATAAAAGAGAATGTCTGACGGTTCCCAAGTTACAGTTATTTCATCTAAGACTGTCCCATCACCACTGGTACGATGAGTAGAGGCCACCGATAGAGTCCGCAAATGTTGTAAGCTAGAATAAAATGCATATAGTAAAAACTATATTCAGCATGCGTGTTCAGTTGTCATTTATCTAAGTCGAGCCTCTGGAATCTATATCTGGAACGACATGTTTCTCCTCTTCCTTTTTGACGTGGCAGCGTGTGCCAGAAACCTCTGGAAAGAGTACATTCCGTGGATACAGTATATCTACAGGCAGAGTTCGATTCGTTTCACTTAACAGAGCCTGATAAATGGCTAGTGATTGAACATAACTGTGTTGTGGTATATTTTCTGCCTGGACTTCCCTGAACTGTCAGTCTGACGTTGTGACTTTCCCATTGGTTGAAATTAGTGCATGTGATGAACGGTCTGCAATCTACAGAAATGGAGCATACCGTAACGAATCTTGAGACATTGTATTCTCATAACTTTCTTGGCACATTCTGGACTGAATCCTAAGACAGGTTGGTAACATGTATTGAATAATCCTCTCATGTGTGTCATGATAATGCCTTATATGAACTGTTGGCATCTTTCGTATATTGTGCACGTTTTGTTTCGTTTATTGTCGATAATGATGGATGCCCATTAAAGTTGATAAATCAATGATGAAACTGATAGATTGCATGAACTTTGTGACTGATAAATTTAGCGATTTGCAGATTGGTAAATAATGTGATGTGGTTCCACAATGATTTTTTTTATTAGGACATCTATCGCGATCAGTTTCCACAATAGCTAGTGTATCTGGTAAGCTAAACACTTAACCCATTTGGGCTACATGAAACTAAGGTTATCGCATATATTAATAGGTCGTTGGTGCACTGAGTACATGTACGAACTAGTGATTGTAGCATATAAATGCTTGGTATAGGCTATGGAAGTCTGGTTGGTGTCGGCTGGCGAACCCCTACAATCCCCGCTAAGGCTATAGGAGCCTGGATATTTGAGGTCAAATGTGATTATTTGTTTTGTATCAGGCTGAATTTTTATTATTATTGTTTGGATATTCAGACATAAGTCTATTAGACGTTGGATGACAAACACGTATTGACAACTTGCTTAAGTGCAGTATATTTTGTGTCCATGTCTACCATAAAACATTTAGCTTTCATAATGAGTAAAATAAGGTCCTAATATTAACCTTTCGAGATGAGCTATGAATCAGCACTGACCGTGCTAAAGAAATCTGATACTTGGTGATAACCATGGATGTTTGAGACATAACCACAGTATAGTTATGTCTGTATTGAATATTTTCTTACAACAATATTGAGATACCATCTAGTGGTATGAATTTGATAATGTGCGCTGTCATCCTTGCAATGAAATGGTATGTTAGTTTTGTCTCGAAATAGATGTGCTTCTGTTTGTTCTGATTGACATTAGCTTAGGTTTGAGTTTTGAAATTTTGATACAGTTAAATGTTATTTGTTTTGGCCATTTTGTTTTAATTTTCATGTACATGTAATGCTTTGGTAACCTGCTTTGCTTTCCATGTAGTGTTTTGGCGAATTGTTTTCTTTTTCTGTCTTGCTTTGTGAATTGTTTTGACTTTGTGTCATGTTTTGGCACATTATTTTGACATGCGCACACTTGTGGTGTAACTGGCACGTTGTATCACATACCTAGAGTATTTCCATTTAAATATGGAATTATGACCTACTTTGAGATGAATGAACTATCTTGCGGTCGTAATTTCCATCTTTCGTTGATGGAAGATGTGTGAAATATGGAATTTCTTAGATATTATACTTTCGTCAATTGTATTGTCCTCACTTTATGTGCAGTACATGTTATGTTAGAGACTGACAGGTTGGGATGAGGGAATTGTTTTTGGTTCTGAATGCTGCCTATTAACACATGATAGGATCAAGCATTGTCAGTTATCTTCTATATGAACTTATACTTGACTATTTTTCCAGTAGGCGCCAGATCCGATCTTCGATATTCAGCTATATGATTTAATGGCGTGGATAAGTAAACCCACTAGACTTGTACTTTGTGAAACCCAAATTGGATTTGTGTGTTTTGGTTTGGAGACAGTAGGCCAGTTTCATTGTCATAACTGTGCTGAGAGTTTGACGAATTTGACACTGTATCCATTCATTTAGGGCAATATAAAAGAGAATGTCTGCCGATTCCCAAGTTACTGTTATTTCATCTAAGACTGTTCTACCACCACTGGTACAACGAGTAGAGGTCACCGCAAATGCTAGAATGAAAATGCATATAGTAAAAACTATATTCAGCATGCGTGTTCTGTTGTCATCCATCTAAGTCTTCGAGAAATCTCGGAACCGAGCCTCTGGAATCTATATCTGGAACGGGATTTGTAGACATCATCTCCTGAGTCAACAGACGACCTTGCGTCATAATATCTAAGATCGCGCACAAGCCCCTGTCGTCTTGAAGACCGAAAATTCTACAACGTGTGCAAACTCGTCGTATGAAAAGACGTAGGCTGTGCAAAAGAATATTTACACAAGTGCAAATTTGCACTCGGTGATCTGGTCATCTGAACGCATAGCAAATATTCATACCATGTATTTGGAGTAAAACGACATAATACTGTTCCATGATATTTTGAAAACAATTCTTCAGTGGAACATTTATGCTCCTTATCTCCATAAATGATTTCCGTTACTGTTGACCTTTGGTATTTTGACTGTAACATCGATAAGCTTCATTAGACTTACGAGAGCAAGCAACAGTGAATTTTGATGAAGGTAACTTGAATTATTGTGCATAAGATAGTTTTTCTGTTTAAGCCATGATGAGTTTGACTTTTGACCTTTGAAGGTTTCCTTGCAGTATCTATTCTCAAGTCGACCGTAAAAGATAAAGGCCACTGCTCTCCAAAATTGATCCTGGCGTTGTTTGGTGCATATCGGTCATGTAAGACGGA